>JAJOZX010001160.1:287500-422500 GCA_023014485.1 Bathynomus jamesi
CACGAAAGCGATCGATCTCGGGGTAATAATGACCGATGAGGCAAAATTCGAAACAAAATCAGATAGCGATAAATAAAGCAAAAAGAGTCGCGGGACAGGTACTAAGAACGTTCAAAAGAAGGGACAGGACAGTAATGATTCCCCTGCTAAAAACACCGATTATACCAAAACTTGAATACTGCTCAGTTTTTACGTTCCCAATAAAAAGGAAGAAACTAATAAACTAGAAGAAACGCACACACATTTCACAGCCAAAAGTGATGGCTACAAAGAACTCAACTACTGGGAAAGACTACGTAAACTAAATCTGTACGCCCTGGAAAGAAGAGGATAGAGGTACACCATAATCTACATATGGAAAATGATCGAAAAACTGGTACCAAACCTAAAACTAAACCCAATTACCATTCAAACACTGGAAAATAGGAGAGGCAGAATGTGTAGTGCTCCCAAATTAAAGGCCCGACGAGGGACCTCCTCAACACTGAAGGAAAATAGTTTGGTTGTCAGGGGCCAAGACTTTTTAACCAGCTTCCAAAGGACCTCAGAAACGTTACAGGGGTCAAAGTTGAAGTCTTCAAGAGAAGACTAGATGCCTGGCTCAGAACGGTACTAGATGTACCTAACTATGTACGGTGGAGAGCGCAAGAAAGCAACTCGCTCCTCCAGCAGGCAAGACCTAGAGACGGGGCCACCAGGTTGACCTTCGTGTGAAGAGAGACCAACGCGCTGAACAGCAACGAGGTTAACGAGGTGTGTGTGTATATGGGATGAATTTCACAATTAGACACGTGAAATGAATGATGCAAATTCACAAGGAAAAAGAAAAATGATTCCAAGGCCTTATATATATATATTATATATATATATATATATATATATATATATATATATATATATATATATATATTCCTTTCGATTATATCTGTGTTTTTAACGAGAGCTTTAGAACTATCCCACTTAATACTATGATTACATCTATACATATGGTTAAACAATGCATTAGAATTATTTGCTGTTCTACACTCATATTTATGTGGTTTTACCCTGATATCGTTAAAAACAGATATAACCGAAAGGAATATTCTAGAATGTGCATTTATCCATTTTAAAAATATTTCAATAACAGTGCGGGAATGTATAAAATTGACAATATCCTGTTAAAATACCTTTTGCCTCTAATCAACTCTTGTTAATCTTGTGTTAATCTTTTTGTTTTTCTGTCCCGTTGTATATATTTTTGGTCATCTTGCCTCCACCCTTCATTCCCTGACGAGATGTACTTCTGAATACACGAAAGGCATTGGAATCATTTTTCTTTTTCCTTGTGGACATTATATATATATATATATATATATATAAGAGAGAGAGAGAGAGTGCTTTTGGAGCTGAAACGTCGCAAGGTTGCAAATGTGGGGGGAGGAGGAAGGAAAGCTATTCAAGGCTATATGTTTTGAATTACTGTACAACATTAGCAATATCTCAGTCATAATACTAACTAATACTATATATATATATATATATTATATATATATATATATATATATATATATATATATATAACGTAAAGAACGACGCTTGTATAGGAGATATTCCGCGCAAGACGAGAGAGAGAGAACGAAACAAATGAAAAAATGAGGTAACCACCCGGGAATCGAACCCGGGATCTTCCGATTGCCGGTCAGATGCGATAACCATTACACATCTGACCGGCAATCGGAAGATCCCGGGTTCGATTCCCGGGTGGTTACCTCATTTTTCATTTGTTTCGTTCTCTCTCTCGTCTTGCGCGGAATATCTCCTATACAAGCGTCGTTCTTTACGTTAATTATACTGCGTGTTTGCAGTTATATATATATATTATATATATATATATATATATTAATTTTCTAAGGATTTGGAATAAAAAGGCAAAAAACAACCCGATGTAAAGAACAGGCGTTTGTCCCTCACTTTTACAGAGATGTGCACATGCGTGCGCGCGTGATTTTATTTTGCCGTTATAACGCTGTAGGGCCAAGGGAGGTAATTTCGATGGCCGCTGGCCACAGTGAACATGTGGCCACTGTATAAAGGGTATTATTTTAAGTGGCCGGTAAGAGCAGGTGGCCGCTCTGAAAAGGTGGCTGCTAAGGCAGGTTTGGAGATATATATATATATAATTTTACTTTATGATGGTTTGGAACGACGGTTCAGGATCGACCTGCGATCGACCCTCTGCAGCATCCCGCCTCATTTGCGGGATTTAGTGAAGGAGGGAATTGCTTTCCGATCACTTCCTGCCCTCGTAGCCAGCTACGCATCGTCAGGGACTTTGCACAAGATATGTATAATAATAGTAATAACAATGATCACTATGTCTGCCATTAGGTGTAGGTAGAAATATGAAGGGGTTTTGTTAGGAGTTGCTTGGCGTGGCGAGAGGTTGCGGGGTACAGTGGGTGGTTGCATGGAGGGGTGCTCCCTTCTCCCTAACTAGTAGTTAGTTAGGGAGGGAGGCAGGTCATTCATGGACAGAATTATATAAGTATTACACAAGTATATTTTTTGTATGTAGACTATGTATTTAATTAGTTTTAGACCTTTAATTCAAGGATATGAATAACGGTGAGTGAGTGAATGTGAATGTCCTTGTTTTTTGGAGTAGTTTAACCACCTCCTCAACATCTAAGGTCATATGACCAGCGGCGCCGGAAGCATTTTATGGATGGGGGGGGGGGGGTAAAATGTAGCCAAAGGTGCGTTTTCATCTGGGAGGGGCATTTTTCACGTATGGATAGGATGCGAGCGCGACAGCAGCGTGGGGTTCAGAGGTTCACTTAAGGACCCCGGTGGTGTTTCAGGAGGGGGGGGGGTTCTTACCACTCAATTTATGTTTATTTTTGAAAGCTGTATAAGTGAATCATTTCTTTTCCGGCATTATATAATTCTTTTAAGGTTAAAGAATATCCCGCCAAAGGCTAATTGCTATTTAATTAAGCTAAGATTACATTGACTTCAGAGGTTATTATTCTATTCATAAGTAGCCACTCCGAAAGCATTCAACCAGTTAATGATAGATGCAATATACCTCTCTCTCTTTCACTCTTTTGTTTTTCTTTCCCCTTTTTCACACTTTGATGGTCTTATTTATTTGTCTTGATTTGCGGGGCAAAAATGTTATTTGCTTCCGGCGCCTATGCATATGACGGAGGAAACCTACAGCTTTACGTAGCTTTACTCCCCTCTGACGAGGCTGAAAGTCCTTGTTACTCCACCCTGACGAGTTACGTTGAGTAACTACGACTATCTAGTTGCCTAGTCATTATTTTCTGCGAGTAAATGCGACTGTATAGTTCCCTGGTCATTATATTTTATTGATTAATCATTATTAATTTAGTAATCATAACGTCAATATTTTCATTGATTAACCATGATTCACGAACGACCGTGTCATTATTTTTACTCACTAATCCGACTGTTCGGAGTGTCAATTTTTTCACTGCGTAACCACGACTCACGATTTTATTGCGTAACCATAACTCATAATGAGTTTCAGTATAATCAGGGCCGGATTTAGGAGTGGGCAAAGTGGGAAGCTGCCCATGGGCCTCCACATATTGACAAGTCATTATCAAAATAGAAAAAACCCGAAACTAGAAAAACCCGATAGATGATCAACAAAAAAACACGCGCATCCAATACCACTGTAGTACATAAACTTTTACCAATTACTATTTGTTGTGTACTGATTATTATTTTGTTTTTATTACTCTTTTAGGCCTACTCTCACTATAATGGAATACCCGAGTAACCCGAGGCTTTCATTTTTTGCAGAAATGAGTGGAATGGACAGACACAAGAATGCACGATGTTTTGAAAGTGTATGTATGTTAATTATATTATGAATCTTATGGATGACTTCAATTATGTCTTCCCCTAAGGTAGGGGGGCCTCCACATGGAGGCTGCCCAGGGCCTCCACACGTCTAAATCCGGCTCTGAGTATAATTATTTCATTGAGTAAATAATAATAATAATAATGGTATTATTTTCTTAATTTCATTATTTTAATTTCATTATCATTATTTTCTTATTTTCCTAATGGTATCATTATTTTATTAATGACTCTGTAGACGTAGTCTTTTTTTTCATGATGCGTCGAGTAAATTAAAGAAATGACGCGCCGTCACAAGAATGTAGAGTCAGTCATTTTTATCAATAAAAATAATGACGTTGTTTACTGAAAATATATAATACACAGGCGTGTTTAATCAATGAAAATAACCAGAAGACTCAAAATTCGTGGTTACTCAATGAAAATCATAACGCGGACATTGTATAGTAGTTGAATCGGAAGTTGTGGTTAGTGAATGAAAATAATGAATGAAATAGTGAATAGTGAGTGACTGAAATAATGAATTGGTTTCCTCAATGAAAGTAAATACGCCGTAACTCACGAGTCGTTGTTATTGAATGCAAATATGACGAGACGACTCATGAGTCATATCAGCAAATGATAAATGTCGCGGTGGTTCACGAGTAGAGGTTACTCAATTAAAATAATGACGCGGTCTCCATAGAACTGGTTAATCAATAATTAATCAATGATTAACCAACGATTTGAAATCAGTAAATAAAAATGAAAATTAAAATAATGACTCGGCAATTCCATTGTCGCGGTAAAAAAAATCGCCAAACGTAATTTTGGAATGGAAATATATACGAGCGACTAGAGCATCATCTTTGCTAAAGTTAAATAATGATGCGGTAACTAATGATTCGTAGTAAGTGAATGAAAAAATGATGCGTCGACTCGAGAGTCGTGGTTAATGAATGAAAAATATGATGTGCCGGTGTAACGTTGAAAAATGAGGTACACCTCATTATTCAACGTTAATAATGAGGTGCATTGTTGAAAAATGAGAGACTTCGTTGAAAATTGAGTTGACGTAGTCTATAAGTTAAAGTAGCCCCTCAGAGCTTGGCCGTTCAAGGTTCAGCTGGGATTCTGAACCCAATCAAAATAAATAAAACTAGTGGAGCGACCGGGCGTTGCCCGGGTGGAAGTTGAACGATACATATACTGTGTGTGTGTGTGTGTGTGTGTGTGTGTGTGTGTGTATACACGCCCGGTTAGGTCAACTGTACATCCTTGACGATTGGTTAAGTCGTGATATTTTCGTTAAAACTAATGAAAATATCATGACTTAACCTAACCAATCGTCATGGGCGTACAATTAACCTAATCGGACATTATATACTATATAATATGGAATATATATATATATATATATTATATATTATATATATATACAGTATATGATTAATTTCACAATTAAACACGTGAAATGACTGATGCGAATGATGTGATGAATGAATGAATGAATGATGCGAACCCACAAGGGGAAAAAAAAATTATTCCAAGATCTTTCGTGTACTCAGAAGTACACCTCGTCAGGGAATGAAGGGAGAAAACGAAATAACAAAAATATATACCACGGGACAGAAAAACAAAAAGATTAGCACATGATTAACAAGAGTTAATTAGAGGCAAAAGGTATTTTAACAGGATATTGTCAATTTTATACATTCCCGCACTGTTACTGAAATTAATTTTAAAATGGATAAATGCACATTCTAGAATCTAGAATAGTCCTTTCAGTTATATATCTGTTTTTAACGAACGTTTTAGAACTGTTCCACTTGATACTATGATTACATCTATACATATGGTTAAACAATGCATTAGAATTATTTGCTGTTCTACACGCATATTTGTGTTGTTTTACTCTGATATCTAACGTTTTACCCGTTTGGCCTATATATACTGAGTCACATTGTGTACATCCGATCGAATACACACAACCAACCACATTATCCAAGCTATTCTTTATTAGGCGTGATTTAACAGTATTATTATACTTAAAGACTACATTGATACCAATTGCTTTAAGTAAAGTCGGAAGATATTGAAAATTTACATCGTAAGGTATAAGGATATTTTTACGCTCAAATTCCTTTAGTTACAATATTATAATACCCATTCTTGGCTTTCTAAGGCAGTTATCTAAAAATTAAATAGGATAACTTAATTTAGTACCAATATTCATGCTATTGCATAACTCGGAATCTAAAAATTAAGGACTGACAACTCTCAATGCTCTAAGAAACAGAGAAAATAGAAGATTTAATCGAGGGATGATGGTCAGAATAGAAATGCAAACAAGAGGCTTACCTAAAACTTCAAATTTGAACTGATTAAAGCATCTCCGAATTTTTAGATCCAGAAAAGATAAGCTTCCATCATTTTCTTTTTCAACCGTGAACTTAATAGATGGGACTATATTGTTGAGACTACCAAGAAATAAAGTCAACATCCAAATTATTAGGCCAAAGGCATAAAATATCATCTATATACCTGTACCAAACAAGGTTAAAATTAACAATAGTAGGCAAAATTCTGCTTTCAAAAAATTTCATATATAGGGTGATCCAGAGAAATGGGACCCAAAAGAAACCCCTGTAACTCTTAAAGTATAAGTCCTTTTATAAAATCATACGCATCATTCGAAAGAGGATAGTTACAAGTTTGTACAGGATTGTATAGGTTTTGACAATACAAGACAAGATAAGATACAAAACAAAATAAAAGTGTTAGTTAAAACTAACCCTTCAAGATGACTGCATGGACTGTGGAACAGCTGCGTTTCATAACTGAGCAATATTATGAGCATGGAAGAAGTGTAGTTTCAGCTCTTAGATTTTAGAAGGTGATTTTGACATCTGAAAATTTGTCTTGAAAGATCTTTGAGCTGAAACTACACTTCTTCCATGCTCATAATATTGCTCAGTTATGAAACGCAGCTGTTCCACAGTCCATGCAGTCATCTTGAAGGGTTAGTTTTAACTAACACTTTTATTTTGTTTTGTATCTTATCTTGTCTTGTATTGTCAAAACCTATACAATCCTGTACAAACTTGTAACTATCCTCTTTCGAATGATGCGTATGATTTTATAAAAGGACTTATACTTTAAGAGTTACAGGGGTTTCTTTTGGGTCCCATTTCTCTGGATCACCCATTTATAGCTAATACCGGTGAGGGGATTTCCCATCACCAATCCAAACGAACGACATAGCATAAAACTTATTTTCAAACTGAAATTTACAATCTTTGACGCAAAGCTTAATTAACTCAAAAAGTGTGTTGTGTTGAACAGGGAAAGAATATTCAGAGATCTTATCTTTTAAAAAATCAAGTAGGTCATCAACAGGGACCTTTTTGAATAACGAGCATACATCAAAACTTACCAGTTTGAAATTAGGGTCATTAGGAAATTTCAGTTTGTCAGTAAGATCCATGCTATTTACAGTACAATATGACTTGGAAATAGAGCCAACTAACGGCGTTAATAAACTAACCAACCATTTAGATAGCTTATAGGTTACGGAGCCTACTGAGCTAACAATAGGCCTCATGGAATTAACTATTTTTTTACTAAACCGTACAAATATGATAGTGAAGGACTGATACGAAGAAACTGCTTAGAAAGCCCATTATAGTTATTTTTTAATATTTCTCTTAATTTTCTGTTAAACATTTTATTAATATCCTGCAGCGGGTCTCTGTTTAAAGGTTTCATACGAAGTATGAATCGAATTATCCTTCCAGGTTTGAAAAAGCCCTAAAAACACTTAAAAATAACGATTCATTACATATTACTAAAGCGGACAAATCTAATTCGATCGTCATCATGGACAAAAACAGTTACATTGAAAAAAGGAATACTTTATTGAGTGACCGTGTTACGTCCATACATACATACATACATATATGCAGAATTAAACCTATATTTACTGGAAAGGAGAAGAGATACACCATTATTTACACTTAGAAAATAATGGAGAAACTAGTCCCTAATCTTACTCTGAACCCTGTAACTCCCCAAACAACAGTGGAAAGTAGAAAAGGAAGACTGTGTCGTGTTCCCAAATTAAAGGCGAGACAGGGAACATCCTTAACCCTGAAAGAAAATAGTTCTGAGAGGACCAAAACTGTTTAATTAGCTGCCCAAAGACCTAAAGAACACGAGTGATGTTGCGGTGGACATCTTCAAAAGAAGATTAGACGCCTGGCTCAGAACAATCTCCGATGAGCAGGGAGTCCCTCGCTATGTGAGGTTGAGAGTACAAGAAACCAACTCACTACTTCACCAGGCCAACTCGAGAGGAAGAGCGACAAGCTTGACCTTCGTGAAATGAGGAATCATTGCACGGAACATTTGAATGGTTGAAATGCGTGTGTGTGTGTGTGTGTGTGTGTATAAGCAGATCTAGGGGAAGCCAAAGGGCCATGGTCCCCCCAAAGCTGATAAAGGTGGAGCTAACACCACTTTTGGCACCCTCCAGAAGCTTCGTAAAATACTTTAGTACTTTTCTGTTATACCCCCGCAATTTCTTTTTTCCCGGTTAGATCAACTGTACACCATTGACAATTGGTTAAGTTTAGTCGTGATATTTTCGTTAAAATATTCGTTATTTAATCGAAAATATCACGACTAAACTTAACCAATTGTCAAGGGCGTACAGTTAACCTGACCGAGAAAGAAGAAATTGCGGGGGTATAACGGAAAAGTACCTACTCTTTCTTACCCTTTCCCTTTTCATGTTTCATACAAAAGTGCTCCATTTATCTACCTGCTTTTTTCTGTTTACTTGAAATCCATACATTGGTCACTTGTGTTTGCGTGGATGTCTTTCTCCCAATATTTTAGAACATTTCTTGTGAATCTAGCGATTTTCAGCTTTTTTAGGATGGACCTGGTTTCACTCGGTAATTTGACTTGGCAAGTCTGACCTGAAATACTGTTGACTATTTTCAGTGCCCAGTCATATTTGTTCCTAATCGGTTTTTTGTCACGATGCAAATCCCCTGTGTCTTGTTTGTTGTACTACATCATAGCTTCCACTTTTAATCACTGCCTATTCTTGCCATGGTCCGCAGAATAAGGAAATGGGCATTAAAGAATGGAGGCAGAGACTTTGTGATGGCGTGCGCTGCTGCCGACGAGGCGCTGCGCACAGTAACAATCGGCCCTATGCTAAGGATTGGGAAACGATAGATAGGAAGGTAAATAAAGAGAATTTTTATTTATAAAGAATTTTTTGTGTAAAAATTTTGCCAAAGTCCTCAGATTTGGGATGTGTATGTATGCATGCATTCATTGCATAAACACGATACAATTAACAAGAATATATATTAACCCTTTTGCTGACTGTCATTGTAACTTGGAAGGCGTAAACAACTGTCCTAAAAATATTTAGTGTTTCTTTTTGAAGACTAAACTAAAATTTCTTTTAACTTCAGAATGCGACTGATTATTATTTTATCCTGACGATACTTCTTTCTCTAGTAACAACAAAGCAAACACTATTTTAAGAGTATATATATAATATACACATATACATATACACATACACACACTATATATATATATATATATATATATATATATAATCTTAAAATAGTGTTTGCTTTGTTGTTACGAGAGAAAGAAGTATCGTCAGGATAAAATAATCAGTCGCATTCTGAAGTTAAAAGAAATTTTAGTTTAGTCTTCAAAAAGAAACACTAAATATTTCTAGGACAGTTGTTTACGCCTTCCAAGTTACAATGACAGTCAGCAAAAGGGTTAATTTTTGTTATGCGGATAATGTAAACCGAGGAAAAACTTGTCCATTTAACACCCACGGTTGAATGTGGAACCGAATCGCCGTTTCAGTGCACTACATCAGTTTGGTAAGTTTTTTAAAGACAGCATGACACAATGACTGTAGTGCCAAAGAGTTAATAGACGAAAAATAGATTGCGAACATAATCAGTACATATTTATGATTTTAAATTAGTCGTTAACCACCGTAAAAACACTTTCAGACAGTCCACATTTACATAATTGGCAGATGACAACACTGCAAAGCGGTAAACTGACGAGTGAAAGGCGTAGGAATACTAAGGAAAAAAAACTACTTGCAGAAATTTGAAGGTCACGAAAACCAGCTTTGAATAAAAACCGGACGAGTTTATATCGGTTTTAATGAATGCCTTCAACATTCTCCGTTAATTAGACGGTTGGAAACATTGGAAAAAATATTAAAATTTGTGTTCTTTTTTCCTAGATGATGTATGTTTGTGACGCGATTTGAGTGAGTAGTTATTCTTTAGTAACGTTTCACTCGTACTAACTTGTCGCTAACTCAACGCTTTAGAATGATTACCCGCAGGGAAATATGTTTTCCAAGTGGTAACATTTCCACTGTCAACGAGAGAGTAAAGAATTTGCTTGAAAATAGAGATAAAATTATTGTGCATAAACAGTAAGGTTAATAAGAACAAAGATTTAAGTCTAAAATAAAGAGAAATTCTGAAAAAATTAAGCAGCGGTATAAAAGAATTAATTGATATTTTAAAACATAGGCATAGCTGGCGTTTTGTAGTCGGTATTCTGCAAGAGTTAAGGCAGACATGGTCACATGAGGGTAATTGTAATCTGTAATCGCAATAGAGTACACTAATAATGTAATTGCAGTTATGATTACTTTGGTATTTGATAATTTTCTCAATAATGAATTACACAGGCCTGCGATGGTTTTGTTGTCCGAAATATTTTATCACTTATATAGTAATTTTTGCACGCTGATTCCGAAAATAATATTCATTTTTCGCCATCACGTACAGATTTTTCACAAAATGTCATATTTCATATTACATATGTAAGTAATTTTCATTAAAATTTACTCTATTAAATTTTGATTAAAAACTACCTATAATGTGCTTCCAGATCAGACGTGACGTCATAGCGTTTTCTAGAACATTTAAGAAACGCACCACTAGTATATAAGTGATTGACAAGCCACGAGATGAGTCAGTCTGTCTAGTGCAGGGGTCCCCAACCCTGTGCCCGCGAGCACCATGGCGCCCGCCGACCCTTTTGCGTGTGCCCGCCACTGACTGACTACGATTGATAAGTTTTTATTTAAATTTTTAATAAAATGTTAAGTATGTTACATATTTTAAATATTTAGTTACTAAATATTTAAAATATGTAACATACTTAACATTTTATTAAATTTTAGTAGTTAATTACAGAAACAGATGCTCATTTATTTGAAAATAATTATTTCTTTATAAATAAATTAAGTTATCGTTTTGATAATTTTTCTAAGATTCTTAGTTAGCCCATCCTTGGTTTTTTTTGTGAATTATGTTCATTATTTTACATAGGAATTAAATGTTTTTTTTGTGTATTATGTTCATTATTAAGTCCAACTATAAATTTGCCTTGAAAAAGTAAATGGTGCCCGCCGCACTACCGGTAGTCTTGAATGTGCTCTTCGGCACAAAAAGGTTGGGGACCCCTGGTCTAGTGTGTGCGAGGTTATAGTTCTTTATTATTCAAAGGTGCGCGATGACTATATTTCTCTTGAAATTTTTTTTATTTGTCGCTATGGCAACCAGAGGGTGTGTAAATAGCCCACACATTTTCGGTTATATTTGTGGAAAATTTACTGTGAAAAAACAAATGCGAGATATTACAAACTTCGTCAAGAAAGCATACTATGCGTACTTCGGAATGAAACTTGGGGATTAAGACAAATCATGGGCTCCACATGCAGTGTTTGTGTTGAACAACTTAGACTGTGGAGTAAAGGTAAAAAGGATTCTTTACCTTTTGGGATTCCAATGGTCTGATGTGAGCCTAGAAATCACAGCAATGACTGCTATTTTTTTTCATGTAACGTGCGAGAGGCTACAATACTAAAAATAAAAAGGAAATTTCTTATTCAAACTTTCAGTCTTATATAAGACCTGTTGCTCATGGACCTGGTATACCTTAAGTACTAAACCAAGTACTCTTAATACTTATAACTTCATCTGATTCGGTGTCTGATGACGATGGAAACGATGATATTGATTGTTTTCAAACAGAAACATCTGGTGAACCCCAATTGTTTACACAAAGTGAACTTAATGATTTGGTAAGAGATTTGTGTCTCCCAAAGGATTCTTCAGAGATTTTGTGATCCAGACTTCGTGCAAAGAACTTGCTTTCTCCCGGGGACGTCATTTTACTGGTACAGAAATCGAGAAAAAGAACTCATCCATTATTTTTCTCAAGAAAATTCACTGGTATATTGCAACAATATTTCGGAACTAATAGTTAAGCTAGGCGCTGTAGTCTATGACCCAAATGAGTGGAGACTTTTCATTGATTCCTCCAAAAGAAGTCTAAAAGGCGTCCTCCTTCACAACGGTAACTTGTATGCATCCGTTCCTGTGGCTCATATGGTTCACTTGAAGGAAACGTACGAAAATCTTAAACTTCTTCTAGCTAAGGTTAAATACAAAGAACACGGTTGGCTACTTTGTGGAGACTTAAAAGTGATTTGTATGTTGTTAGGTCAACAACCAGGTTATACGAAGTTTCCATGTTTTTCGCGTGAATGGGATAGCCGAGCAAGAACTCAGCACTGGATAAAAAAGGAATGGCCACATAAAGTCAACCTGACACCTGGTTCTAAAACATTCAACGTGAAAGTTTGGTTGACACGAAGAAAGTCCTTTTACCTCCGCTTCACACAAAATTGGGCTTGATGAAGCAATTTGGTAAGGCCTCGGACGAAGATGGAGATTGGTTTAAGTATCTGTGTGGTAAATTCCCAACTCTTTCGGAAGCAAAATTGAAAGAAAGAATTTTCGTTGGTCTCCAGATTAGAAAACTGACTTTGGATGAACACTTTGAAAGAACAATGAACAATCTTGAAAAGGAAGTGTGGATTGCTTTTTAAGGATGTTTTTAGCAAATTTTTAGGGAACAAGGACCCAAATTACCAAAACATTGTAAACAACGTGCTAAATAAGCTGAAAGAGTTGGGTTGTAATACGAGTTTAAAATTACATTTCTTACATTCACACTTGGATTACTTCCCCGAGAATCTTGGAGCACTCAGCGAAGAACAAGGAGAACGGTTTCACCAAGACATCAAAGAAATGGAGAAGAGATATCAGGGAAGGTGGAACATCATTATGATGGTTGATTACTGCTGGATGTTGAAACGGGATAGCTTTTGGTTAGCTTCCGCCCGAATTGTTCACTTTGACGAAGGTAAAGCTTTTCACTCCACCTTAGACCTACAGTTTAACTTGGAATCCGAACCACGCCCACCAGCAGCCCAGCGTCTTAACCACTAGGCCACCCATTTATCTACCAACCACTTTCTTTATTGTGTGGAAGGATGAACAGCTGGATTTTGCTGCGCGCCGGCTGCCGTCACCGGGTCTCGATCCCGGGGCCGATGGATTCGTAGTCAGCGACGCTAATCACTACACCACCGAGAATTATTACATAAAAGAAAAGGAACAGCGCGTACATTCGAGACTAAAAGGCATAGATCTCAAGAAAACTCGGGATAAATAAAGATGCATATGTAATTGACGTTAATAGTCTTTTCTTTTTAAAGTTATTTGCATTTGTAATTAGCAGTGGTGGGCACCGTTAACCAAAAAGTAACTTCGATAACGATAATCCGTTAACCCCAATTTTTAACTCCGATAACGATAATCCGATAATTTTACTACAAAGTTAACGGAAGTTAACGATAATCCGTTAACGATAACTATTTCTTTACTAACATTTAAAAAAATCAAGGGAAAAAGCTTTAAAACCCATAGAAAATTTTTATTTATGCAAAATCCAACAATAAATAGGTATTTAACTGTATTTTTATCAAGTTTTGCAACTTTTTTGCTTAACTTTTTTTTTATTTTTAATAAAAAATGTACTGATTACATGTTTTGAAACCCTTGTAACCACTAACCATTAACTAAATTTTAATTTACCAGAGAATTATTATGGCGGGAACTGAAAGGTAAAATTAAATTTTGGCCCAACTGCCAGTCTTGACCTCTTGGGCCTCAGGATGTCCTTGCCGAGAGAGAAGAGCCGTTCCACTGCGGCAGAGGACGGAATTGGCAGACTGCAGTTATGGCGGTTTGAATTCATTCGCGGAGCGGTAATCTTCCGTGAATGACTCCTCGCAGTTAACGTGTTAACGGACTTTAACAGACTAAATATCGAGTTATCGGAAGTTAACTGGTCCGATAACGATAAATGGAAATTAACTTCCGTTAATAGTCCGTTAAAAAAAGTTAACTTCGTTAATTAACTGTTATCGGATTAACGCTTTAGTGCCCAACACTGGTAATTAGTATAACAAAGCGAAATAGGTACCTAATGTAAATTGAAATAAATATTATTTATTTATGTTGTTTTTCCCTTCCAGTTTGCAGAAAATCCTTACG
The DNA here is from genome assembly GCA_023014485.1 of Bathynomus jamesi. Taxonomy (NCBI): domain Eukaryota; kingdom Metazoa; phylum Arthropoda; class Malacostraca; order Isopoda; family Cirolanidae; genus Bathynomus; species Bathynomus jamesi. The sequence continues at coordinate 301,840 of JAJOZX010001160.1, forward strand.
TGATAGAAAAAAATGAACACCTTATTCGAAATCAGCGTAGTTGAATTATATAAAATCAGTTATTAGTAAGAAAACAACTCTTACAAAGTTCTCATTCACAGGCCTGTGTTATCTATCTCCTTCAGGAATACCAATTAGTTCAGCCCATTTCAGACATGGCAACAGTAAAGTTGGCCGTTTTTGAGCACTGACATGCCAGCTTCCACTGAAGGCACCTTTAAAGCTAAATGCAGCTGCATATACTGTAGGTGGAATTGACAATCAATAAATTGAATTTTACACCATTGTTCTGTTGCTCTTATTATTATTCACATACAAAATTATTTTAAAAGTAATTGTGATTGCTATTGTGCGATGAAGTGAGCAAATCACTGAAATCTTGTGGACCCGAATGTGTGTGTGTGTGTGTGTGTGTGTGTTTACCCATAATTTCAAAATATTAAAAATTAAAAGGATTACAAGCCCTTCCGAGAGACTTGCTCTCCTGTTCGCATAGACAGCCTCTGACACACTACTGTGTTTAGAGGAAATAAAGAAATGTGCGTCTGAGAAGCTGTCCACGTGAACGGGAGCGAGAGACTCCTCGAAAGTATGGGCTACGTTGTGGCCATGTCGCAACACCGCTTCCCGATGAACCTATACTCAACGGATCGACAGACCATAACATCGGCACTAAAAAACTAACAACCTAACCTAACGTGACCTAACCTATGCTAACCTAACCCAAAGCATACTCGTCGATAGAATGTCAAGTCGATCAGAGAGGTTAAGCGTAACTAGATCTGATATAGTAGGTGGACGAGGGATTGTCCTTTGCGTCCACATTATGTAGAGATTCGTGGTTCGGATCCTACGTAAAGCTGTAGGTCCCCTCCGTCATATGACCTTAGATGTTGCGGTTATTGTGTGTATATATATATATATAAGTTTCAGGAACACCAGATTTCGGCGATCCGCCCATTTCATGCACTGTAAAAATCAGGGCACATATACACACACACATATATATACACACATATATACACACATATATACACACACACACATATATACACACACACACATATATATATCTATATATATACATACATACATACATAGGATCAAGTAAAGATAATCCCTCCCAACAGAAAAAGGAGGGACTATCTTTACTTGATCATTTTTTGGGAGGGATCATCTTTACTTGGTAAAGTTGGTAATACCGCTTTACCGCAATACCGCTTTAATTAAAGTCTTTGGATCAAGTAAAGTTAAGCACCCCAACCTTTTTTAGTTAGCTTTATAAGGCTAACTAACGAAAATATCACGACCTAACCTAACCAATCGTCAAGGGCGTACAGTTGACCTAACGATTGATTAGGTTAAGTCGTGATATTTTCGTTAGTTAGCCTTATAAAGCTAACTAAAAAAGGTTGGGGGTGCTTACCTTTACTTGATCCATTGTAATAAATGAATTTTAATAAATTTTGTTTTCAAATAAATCATTTTTTAAAAAAAGATTCTCTTAATTTTTATCCTTATGTCAGACTGCTTCACTTTACTTTACTTTACTTTCTGGGAGGGATTATCTTTACTTGGTCATTTTTGGGAGGGATTTGCTTTACTAGTGTGACCTGGGAGGGATTATCTTTACTTGATCCCATACATACATATATATAAAAACAAAATTTCCAAATGTAAACCAACATATAAATCTGAACTTTATATAGTCTATTCTTTTGCTAACAGTTCTCCTTGGATACTTACTTTGAAATGTCCTTATATCATTAAATTATCCTTACCTTCCACTAGTGTTGACGTACAAATAAGAATTCTAAAGATACTGTGGTTCCTGACAAAGCTATGGCTGTTGGGATTATATACAATATTATCACGACATTTATTTATTCCTTTCTGCTTACATTGTTAATATATAGTTACATAATTCACTACCATTAAGGACCAATGTATGACTGCATAAAAGTTCAAACCAAATATGAACACAACAATATTTAAGAATTAAGGACAACCAGATGTGATGGCTGCAAAGTAGGTTATGTTTACAACGTAATAGTATACACAGTATTTCACTGCATCAATTAAATTCGTCTCAGCAATCAAATCGTTAAACGTTTTTGCGCAGAATAATCATACTACAGAAATATGAATATACTAAGCTAATATTTTACACTCCCAGTCACAATTTGCGAGATAAACAATCAACTTTTGCAAGTTGATAACGCGAGAACAACTTTTAAATACTACCAAGCTCAGTCTCTGAACTCGAAGCCCAAATAACGACAACATAAACTTTGGTTGCCAGATAGCAACTAAAAGTATTCTTTATATGAAATTTAGACGAAGCCCAAAAAAGTAGTAGATAGCAGGAATGAATATTCAGTAGCACACGTTAATCAGTTCAAAGTAGCTCATTTTATATTTTCAGTATAAGTAGGCCCTATATTTTAAGCTATTTTTAGCTTTTCACTGAAAGCAACCATTGTTAAGATAATGAGATTGTAAATATTAAGTTTCGAGGACATCAGTTTTTGGACTCCTGATTGGGCGTAAGTTAGTGATGTAGGAAATAAATAACCAACTTAGAACGGCCACCTAATCTGGATGTAAAAGTCACCCCGATTGTCCTCGAAACTTAATATTAGCCAATGAAATTACGAAAGTTTTCGTGTATTTGCAAATCAAAGTTATTTCAAAGTTATTGAGGTATACAAATTACAATGCAATCTTGTATAAATAAAGAAGAGAATATATGAGTGGTGCTTTGTCACGAACAGTGAAGCCTTCGTTTTTTACCCATGAATTAATAATCTATTAACTACAGCACGATAACAGTAAAAGAATAAAAATATTAATTCTACAAAATTTTATATTAAATTTTATAAATTTCATTCATTTTTAACTTTCAAATGTAAAAAGCGTACCTTTTTGTCGGCAGTAATCGAGTCAGGGAAGAAATAAGAAGTTCCCAACTAAAGGAACAAGGGCATACATACGAGGTGTTCCGGACCACAACCTGCCAAGCGCCAGTGGGGCCAGAATTGAGTTATTTATACCACTATATTCCCCCATCCTTCCTCTACCCAGTGAGTCAGGGAGCAGATTGTGGACCTGTACGTGTGGTCGAAATCAATCAAATATCGTTATTGGCTCAAAAGTTATGGCATTTTGCAAGTTGACAAACTTTAACTGCATTTTTCTGTTTTTTTTTATTTTGGCGCTTGGCAGCTTGTGGTCCGGAGCGCCTCATATATATCCTACACATTTGGTTTTGAATGGACTTAGCCTGTATCTTGAACAATAGCATAATCCTGTAGTTACCCTTTCATCAACTACACTCGGATTCAAGAAAGCTTTTGATAGTTAAGGTATTTATTGTAAGTCTGCTATCCAACTTCTACTGCTGAAAATTTGGTGCGAATATGTTAACAGAAGAACTCTGCATGTATGTTCGTTAAACTTTTGAACGTATAGTTACTAATATGTCGAAAAAGTTGACGTTCAAAAATATATGAAGTTTTCTTTCACTACATCAAAATATTTAACAATTTTGTAAATTTGGCTATAATCAGCTGGATTGGAAAAATATAATCTTAAGATATGTGTAAGAACTTAAAACAGTTACTCCCTTCGCAGGGCCGCCGAGAGCTGCCACGGGCCACAGGGCTAATAATAATTATTGGGTTTGTTTAACCTCCTTCGCAACATCTAAGGTCACATGACGGAGAGGACCTACAGTTTTACGTGGATTCGAACCACGGGTCGCTACATAATCTGGATGGGGAGGACGGTCTCCCATCCAACTACTATCCGACCCATTGTCGCTTAACTTCGCTGATCAACGGGAAGCGGTGTTACGACATTGACTACGACGTAGCCCGGCCCCGGGGCAGGATTGGTATATGGGCCCCCCTGTTTACTCAGTATTTTATTATGAATGTTTATTGTGTACATAACAAGCAAACTGATTATATGTCCAAGTCACTATTCAAAACATACAGTATGAATAAACAACTCGGAAGAAAATGACCATTTTATTTTTCGAATCAATTGTATTAATTCTATCACCATACAATTTACAAGTGCAATACCAGTCCATGCAGGCAACACAATTGTTTACTGCAAGATTTTCAATTAGAAGTGTACTTTCTTTGCCTTCTCTCTAGCAAAGTGATAAATGATTCTGATGAAATTTAAAGTATGGGCTAACTGGATTTCATTTACAATGGTTCCCAGCTCTGTCAGTCGGTTTTGGGCATTGGTGGACCGCAGATAATATTTTATCTATTTCAATTTGACTATGATAATCTCTGTAAAATGTATGTTCATTAATTATATTTCCTCTCTATTATTTAATCAATTGCTTTATTAATATTTTTAGATTTTATTCCCCGTCTTTCCGGGCCCCCTAGGCCTAGAGGTCCCGGCCCAGGGATTTATCCCGGCTTCTCTCCCCTCTCGGCGCCCCTGCCCGTTCGGCAAGAAAGTTTTATCTCTGAAATTTTAAAGTATGTTTAACTTAGTCCAAATAATCTACTTACCTTGAAACTTTGGTATAAATTAACCTGACACTGAAGAAGTTCCTATACAAACAAACAAACCCTTTATTTCAGACTCAATAGGTACAAACATTATACAAGTGGTTCATAGAAGGTTAAGAGATAGTTGCCTGGAGCAGTGACTATGTAGGCCAGTGGAACGCTATGAATAATGAACATACAGTTGCCCACGCCAATGCTTCCAGATTTGAGATCTATAAAATATATCGGATATCAGTCCACTAACCATGGCTTCTATTATCTTATTGACTAACTCACCAAGCCTAGTGATAAATCTAAATACAAAATTGCGTATGACTCTGGCACAATTAGGCACTTTATTGACTACAAACAACATACTGACACTAGAAGGAGCACCATTTATAAATGTAGGAGTTCTTAATAAACTCCTAAAAATATTATTATATGCAATATACAGTTTTCTCATATTATATACATCCTGTAGTAGTGTAGTTCCACCACAAATGAGCTGTAGACATTGAGGTACAAAAAGTTTTGAACAAGATCAACTTGCATCTAATGTACACATATGAAATTTTCTAATCGAAGTATTTCCCTGAGCATATAATTGTCTACATTGCCTTAGAATATCATCTGTATGTGCACCATTCTATTCAGCAAAAACCTTACATGAGAAGTACCCTCATCCATATTTTTATCAACATAAACATCAGAAGTCACAAAAGGTCATCATATAACCCATAGAGTATCGGATTAATTGGTGTAGAGAAAGGTATTAAAATAGGGATACTTACATTCACGGTCTAATTTGGTAGCAATTTTCTTCCAACAATTATCTTTTCTGTATATCCCTGTACTCTTCTTTCTATGTATTCCCTGTACTCTTCTTTCCTCACTGTCTGACTTCTTCAATCAACTCTTCCATTGCAAAATTGGTGCGAAACGGGGCGGATGGGGAATGAATGAATGAGTGCGACTGATTGAACCACTTCCGCCAGTGGGGATGGGAATGGGATAAGTGTCACCTACTACGAAGACGAACTGAGCCAAAGACACATCTCGGAATATGCTCAGGGAGCGAATGCGAGCCACGTGATGCGGCTGGCCGACGCAAGGTGTAGCTAGCGTGGGCTTCGGTGTGAGCTGCTTCGTTGAAAATCATTAAAGCGATGCTGAGCCACGTGGCGGACGTGGCGTGGCTAGCGTGCGTAGCTTTCGGTGTGTGGCGGCCTTTAGTCTGGGTCACTTCTGACAGCACCATACCATTCAAATGAAATTCAGGAAATTTTATATACTTGTAGGCCTTGGTTCTCATAATCATAATATGACTTTCAATAGGATTATATTTTATGTCATTATCCTTCCCACATACCTTCACAAACTTTCGGAAATATGCTGAGCCCTTTTACAGATGGATAAATAAGTACTAGATCATCTGCATACATCAGTTACCACTAGGTTACCACTACGTTTATAGTGTCTACTTCGGAGGTATTGGGGCTACGTCGTAGCCAATGTCGTAACACCACTTCCCGTTGATCAGCGAAGTTAAGCGACATTGGGTCTGGGTAGTAATTGGATGGGAAACCGTCCTTCGTGTCCAGATTATGTAGCGACCCGTGGTTCGGATTCCAAGTAAAGCTGTAGATCCCCTCCGTAATATGACCTTAGATGTTGCGGAGGAGGTTAAACAACCCCACTCATTATTATTATTATTGGGAGGTATTACTTTTCCTGCAAATTTAGTGTTAATCGGTGAGAAAGTAACCTTGTAGACAGTTACAGTACTGGCCAGAAATAAATGGGACACTGCGAAGATATACATATATATATACACACGAGTATATCACACGTTAAAAGTAATGTGCACGAAAATCTTTTTGAATTTGATGCCAGTTTGAACAACCAACGAACCGAAGTATAGTTTACGTAAATATAAGTTGTATTAACTAGTATATGTGCGAAGCTTCTCATTCGGATATCCTGAACATTACATAAAAATGACCAGAAGAACTACAAAAACGCTGATAAGGTGACTGCTTTGCATAAACAAACATACTGCAAGGTCAATTTGACAAGTATCTGTTGACTTAAATATATCAAAATCAACTGTGCTTCAAATCATACAGCAGTGACAATTGCAATGACACATTCGTGAACAGGATCTACAGATCTACAGAAGCTAAGGCTAACAAAGACCCTAAGATCCACTCTAAGGTTAGCCCGAGAGAAAGGAAAGAGTAGGGGGTTAAGAGAAGAGAAGAGAATAAGGGGTTAAGTAAGGAGACAATTCAAAACTTCTAAGAATTTTTAAGAAAGGTTCAAGGAAGATATGATATGACATTCAAAGAATGTTGGAAAGGTGTGGGTTGAAAATTACTCCAAGAACAGTGAGAAGAAGGCTTAACACTATACTGCATCATGGTGCCCTCAGTCAACATACTGGAAAATTGTTTAATTAATGTACATTGTTGATTTTAAGCATAAAAACCCCCCGACCTTTAATGAGTCATTCTATCTCCTGGTTGAGTCCTAAATGAGTCTGTGCGAGAGAGAGGACTGCTTAAACCTAACTGTACAAAATAAATGTATGCAATATAGGGTTAAGGAATGTGGTACGGACTGCATTTTCGGGAAGGATCCAGAATATTCAAACACTTCGCAATCACCTCTGTAGAATATAATTAACGTTACCTACTAGCTCTTTGCTGTTATAATATACTAGACACCCACTTTACAGATTGAAAAATATTACAGCTATAAATAGCTTTGGTCAGTAGCAGACATGTCAACTCTCACGGATTTTCGTGAGTCTCACCAATTTTAAGTCTATTTCACGGCCTCGCGGTCTCATTATTATTAATAATAATAATAATAATAATAATAAAATCGTGGGAGAATGTCTCAAACTCCCTTATGTGGGATATGTTTCCAGTTATCAAAATCAGGCACTTCACTTTTTTACGTGGAGGTCGAAATGGGACAATAAAACCCGCACTAATAGACGGAGTTTATTTCCACAACAGTTTCGATGCCCACTGGCATCCTCTTCGGGTGGATTCATTCGTTTTTCTGTATCCACCCGAAAAGGATGCCAGTGGGCATCGAAACTGTTGTGGAAATAAACTCCGTCTATTAGTGTGTGTTTTATTGTCACAAAACCAGGCACATTGAGAAATCTCGCGGATTTTCATACTTCAAGGTTGACTTCTCTGCAGTAGAGGCCCTGCAAAGCATCCCTATTAAATACATGTAATAAATGGATCTCTTTATGTGAAATCGCTTTATGCGAACTTTTTTTGGAACCAACCCCCGCATAAAGCGAGGGTGACCTGTATTAGATAGGCCCGGAAATTCCCCAGATATAAATCCAAATCGAAAATCTTTGGTCAATTTTGAAGAGACGAATGCAAAAGGAAGTCATTTCAACTAAGAAAAAGCTTATAAAGCGTCTTTGTTGTGAGTGCTAAATGAGTGATCCAGAAATTGCCAACATTTGTAAATCATTGGTAAAATTAATGCCAAGACGAGTTGAAGAGGTTTTAAAAGCATAAAATGGGTCACGCAAAGTATTAAAATAAAAATTATCCTCCGACATACTTTTATTTCAGTTCTAAATATAACATGTATCTCAAAATTCTATTACATGGTAACGTAAATGCAGTGACTCATTTATTCTGGTCAGTAATGTACAAGTGGCCACAAAGTCTCTTTGCATGAAAATCAAACATAGAGATATGTCGTAATTTCACTACAAAGTATTAATTTCGTCCTTTGTATTAATAAAAATATACAACTTATTCGAAGTCGCGTAAATATGTATTTAACTGTGTATTTGAAATACATTTACTTTTAAATATTTAAAATATTTAAATATGTTTCAAGCGTATTTATTATTTATAAATACACGTGTTCTTTAAATACATTCGCAAATACACTTCAGATTGTCCGATAAGTTATTCAAAAATTTGATGCTAATGAAGGCAAATATGGTAATAGTTTAATAATAGTAACTACGCGCAGTTCCAGTTATTCTACAGGGTGTCTAGTCAGAGGCGGCTCTTGGACTGGTGCATTGGGTAGGCAGAATATTTGGATCAGGTTAAGAATAGCGAACCCATTTAACTCATGTTAAGAATGGCAAACCCAAAATTAAACATGTTAAGAATAGCGAACCCAAAATTCAACAAGTTAAGAATGGCAAACCTAATGTTTCAACAGGGAAAAATACTTCGAAAAAAAAAATATGCTCCACTATTTCCATATGGCCAACTGATGGGGTTGTACTTGTATCAACTAAACCGAACACCCATACTTGATATGCGGGATATTTTTGCTACCCGCACACGAAGGGTAGCAAAAATAACTGAATGCCCGGTTAGGTTAATTGAATGCCCTGTTAGGTCAACTGAATACCCGGTTAGGTTCATTGAGTGCCCGGTTAGGTCAACTGTACGCCTTTGACGATTGGTTAGGTTTAGTCGTGATATTTTCGTTAAAACTAACGAATCTATCACGACTAAACCTAACCAATCGTCAAGGGCGTACAGTTGACCTAACCGGGCATTCAAATTTTATCCTATGTAAATAATGGTTTTTACAAAATTCTCCATGTTAAGAATAGCAAACCCAAAAGTTTCCATGTCAAGAATAGGGAACCCAAAATTATCCATGTCAAGAATAGCGAACCCAACACCCTATGGGTTCGCTATTCTTAACGTGATCCGAATATTTTATATATATAAATTTCAATAAAGGTATATAATTATAACTATTCGCGCAAATACCCCATCCATCATCCCCTTGTGACGTCATACACCATTCGCCTATCAATCTTCTTCCTTTAACCCCACCCCCCAAATCGTAGTTTCTCATATTTCTTCATACGGGATGGCTTGATAAAGAGCGTAAGCGTGCAAAATGTATCGTTTAGTAAGAAAGTCCGCGCGCTGACTATATGTACATTTACTCCGTATTAAAAATGGCATATATCAAATCCGCCACACTAGTTGAATTTATATTATACATTGAAGGTAGGCAGGGCGTTTTAGGTTGTAATAGCTAATATGAAAAAAAGAAATCATATGATATTGGATTAAGAGGGCGTGATTGACAGATTTTGTCTAATTGCGCTAATTTATATTGATATAGTTATGCTTCTAAAGTTTGACAAAATTAATGGTCAGACAAAGCTTACCCAGCCTACCCTATAAAAACGCCGCCCCGGCCCCGGCCCGCCGCCGACTCACTCACTCACTCACCGTCACTCTACGATGTCTTGTCACCCCAGTAGAATACTAATTGATTTTCGTTTTTCTTTCAGACCCATTTGAGATGTGTGATAGCGGCAGCTTGGCAACTATACGATTGAACAACGCATATTGGCTAGTACCTGGGTCCATGAGCGACCACGTAATGACAAAACCATCGAAAATATTCGTGCAGACTACTAGGACCGATTCAATCGTGCAGCTCCTCTAAAAAGGAGCTGCACGATTCAATCGGTCCTGGAAGTCTGCACGAATATTTTAAGTATCCATTAAAAACATATATAAAAAAATAAATAAATCGTGACCTTTTTTTCGTCTTTCAAAAGAAATTACAGTATTCCAAAATTATAAAGGAAACTGAAACGTAGAAGCTATGATATATATATATATATATATATATATATATATATATATATATATATATAATAACCATGTTTAAAGAAAATCCTATAAATTTTACCATTTCTGATCCTACGTAACACTTGAGGTTTTTCCTTTACACGCAGTAAAATGGGTGACGTATCAATTTCACACACGCGCAAAGCGGATACATATTTATTTATGATAAAAAAAACACGCCCAAAGGACGGATGTGGGAATTTGGAATCGAGAAATAATGGCGTACGTAATTATTATAAGATTTAGAGGTCAAATCAGTCACACAAAATCAAGATTAAGGTCTTGCTTTTACTCGTATTTCTATTTTTGCGCTTTGAATTATTATCAGTATTTGAGAAACTGTTGTCGAAAAATGGTGTTTGTAAAAGTTTCTCGAGAATTTTAAATTAAATGAAATGTTTATCTAGTTTATTATTGAAATGAGGAGTACATTTATTTTTAATTTGTTTATTTATTTATTTATTTATTTTATTTTTTTTATACATTTTAACGATTGCTTTAAGTTATTTTCAATTAACGTTCGGTTTTGAATAGGTGGTTATCACGTTATGTCAGGTGTGATAGCGTTATTATATTCATCAGGATGAAACGTTTCAGTTTCATCCACTCATCCAGTTCGTACGATCGTTTTATCCAGCTCGCTATTTGCTTCACTTGTAGCTGTTTTGCGGGTACTTGTAGGTTATCTCCCCCCCCCCATCAATTTTGACAGAATATTTTCGTTAAAACTAACGAAAATATCACGACTTAACCTAACCAATTATCGAAGGCGTACAGTTGATCTATTATTAATTATACATTGTTTGTTTCTGGAATAGTATTTACTATTTACTAATAGATCAACTGTACGCCCTTGATAAGTAATTGGTTAGGTTAAGTCGTGATATTTTCGTTAGTTTTAACGAAAATATTCTGTCAAAATTGATGGCGGGGGGGGGGGGGAAGAAAACCTACAAGTACCGTTTTGCGTATCGTGACATGAACTTCACTTTCATTTCGTTAACTGAAGAAGTTTTTAGAACGAGATTTGTATATAATCGAATAGGTTGCTATTTTCTGAAACAAACTTATTACTAACTAAAGTGTGAGTCAGTTTATGTGACCTGTAACTTTTGCGCAGTTTCGTTTATCCAGCACTAATTGTCGACCCACCTTACTAAATTTATTACTTAATTCAGCGCAGTGACCTTACGCAACTTTCCTGTATTACCTTTGGTTAGCTTCTGCCAGAATTGTTCATTCTGACGAAGGTCAAGCTTTTTCACTCCAACTTAGACCTACAGTTTAATGTGGAATCCGAACCGCGCCCCACCAGCAACCCAGCGTTTTAACCACTAGGCCACCCAGAGTACGGTACCCATTTATCGACCAACCACTTTTCTTTATTGTGGGAGGATGAACAGCTGGGTTTTGCTGCGCGCCGACTACCGTCACCGGGTCTCGATCCCGGGGCCGATGGATTCGTAGTCAGCGACGCTAGTATTCTAAATTTGGAATTCATTTCCTTTTAATTTGTTTGTGAATTCATGACATGAAAATGTAATGATCATTTTCATCGAAAAATTGTAAAATGTAATGATCATTTTCATCGAAAAATTCTCAGTTACAAGTAATTGAATTAAGGGAGAAAAGTCACAACGAGAAATAGATTTGTTAGAGGGCAAGCTTTCGGCCTATACCAAAGTCTTCATCAGGTGAGAGTTGAGACTGAACGAGGGATGAAGCCGATGAAGGCAGGTCATTAAAAATATGGAGAGTGAAACCGAAGGTAGGGGATGGGGGCAGGGATTAGGAAAAGGAGTGACGAAGGAGATTAAGGAAGACCGAAAATAGAAAATTGTAAGGGACACATGCGTCAATAATAATAATAATAATACGAGGGTCGGTACGAAAGTAATGCCTCTTATTTTTCAGTTCGTAAATACAATAAAAGGCATTACTTTCGTACCGCCCCGAGTAATAATAATAATCAAACAAAACAATGAGAGCGGAGGGTTAAGAGGGGAAAGTCAATTTAGATGCAACGGGTGGAAAAAGGAATTGAGGATACTGTAAAACGAATAATATAAGGCGAGTGTAGTTTGGAATAAAAATAAAAATATCTAAAAATACAGCTAGAAACAGAAGAAAAATAGACCGAAAGATTTTGTGCTGTAATAAATGCACTTCTCGTTGTGATTTTAGTCCATTTACTAAAGTATATTTTTATTCCAGGATTATTTTTTATACACGTCCAAAATTAAATTCTGGTTAATATTTAGCATGTTATTTATGAACGTAATTATTGCTTTTATTAATTTAACATTTGTTTTTGGGCAAGGTAAGAACTTGGTTTTATATATATATAATTCCTTTGATGTAATGGAGTCTCCTGTACACTCTAGAACAGTGGTTCTTAAACTTTTTGACCCCGTTACCCCTTTTCCTGATCTCAACTAATCTCATTACCCCACACAAACTTGCAATGCCGAAGTTGTAAAGAAAGTGGAAAAATTAATTACTGAAAATAACTTAAATTACTTTGAAACTTTGAAACTCTTTGAAAGGAATTTTTTTTGCAGATTGTTTAGTATACTCGATCATGGTCCTGAATGAACAATTTTTAGAAATCGAGTATACTTGACCATGGTCCTCAAAGGGTTAATCGTCTTTTTCGTGACTCGGACATTAATGTTGAAATTTTTACCATATTAAGAATTGCTCCATTACCCCCGGAAATATCCAAATTACCCCCTTGGGGGTAATTACCCCCAGTTTCAGAACCTCTGCTCTAGAACATTTCATGAATAAAAATTTAATTTGTACTTGTGGATTCGCTAGGGGAGAAGGGGGATGTCACTTTTAAAACAACTGCGATTCATAGACAATATTCGGGAAATAACTGAGATACTAAACTGATTAAATTTTCATTCTCCTAAAAAATATAATGCATTTGCAAGCCTGTCTGAGCTAGCTAGAGGTGAGGTTCATGTTAATCTATAATTGAGATATTTCAGTTAGTTGAGTTTTTGACGATTCAGGCCCTTCTAGGTCTTTTCTGGTAGAATACTGAATTATAAATTGCATTAATAATGAATATCTTAGCTAAGATTAAAGTAATGCAAGCTACTTCAGTAGTCCTACAAGCGGTTTAATGGTAATTAGCGGGCTTGAAACTGATATTTTGCAAAATTCTATCAAAATAGATAATTATTTACTGAAATGTAAAGGTCTGATAGATTTTATGCTTGAAAAATAGTCAACTGACGCCATGCCAATATATTTGAACATGAGGCGCCATGAAGAAATTCGAGTTCAACTCCCTTTCAGTAAATCTTCATTTACTCAACAAATAGACTCATAAAAACAGTGCAAATTTCATCCAAATCGGGTTTTAAGTAAAGAATTCGTGAGTAACACCAACAACTCTAAAAGAAAATACGCTTTACATTGCTTTTAGTACAAGCAGTGCGGACCGGCCACCTAGAACCAACCGTCAGACCGCTAATTGGACAGCCTTGTATAAATGCGTATTGTGGATCACTTTATGCTATTTTAATCTGACCATGCAACGCCAAACACTTTTGTTCAGTCTTACACTCTTAAGTACATCACGAAAATAGATATAACATTTTAGTGGTTACTATTTTTGCAGATAATACATTAGGCCTATATTTAATCGTAAATGAATGTGGTAGAATCTTATATACAGAATTCATAGCTCTGTTACGTCCCACATATTTATCTGTTGAAATAATTTTTAAAATTAAGGGCACGTACATTCATTTACGTAAGAAACATGGAGTTTCACCACCACAGTATTTTTTTAATGGACTGTACACACCTCTGATCGTAGATGACTGGAAGTGTAGGCTTCTAATTTCGTGCATGGTAGTTTCATCCAAGAATAGGGTTGCAGAAATTGTTTCACAAATTTTGTAAATGTTTGCTGGAAAGAAACAACAAAGATAAAAATGCAAATTAGAATAAATAGAGAACTTTTCCACGATGACCAATGACTATCACATTTATAGTTCATTCATTGTTTAGGAAAGATGTTTCGGTGTTACTTGGCAGTTGGCACCCTCTTCAGTTTCAGATTGGTAATGCGAGGCTCACATAATTGAGTTATACAAACGAACAAGACTGATTGATTCGTGTTTTAAGTTCATAATTTTATTTATTTATTTGATATGGTAATTTGTATTTGTTTAAAATATCTTCATTACAGATATCAAGTTCCCATCATCCTTCATCGGACCTTGTGAAACGGCCTCCCATAGGCGAGGTTGGTGCCAGAGAATAAACACGTGTCCTCCCGTCCTTCAAAATTTGAATAGGAATGAAAATTCCTTTCGCTGCGGATTTAGCGGAAATGTGCCATTGGTCTGCTGTCCAGTATTTGTTGGTAAGTTACCGAAATATTTACATTACGATTATGGAAAAACTATACACGCTAACAACATGGTATCGTATGTGGTACCTTTATTCCTTAATTAAATATAAATTATTAATTAATTGAATTAAATATCTACAAAATTGCCTCGGGATTGGCGACATAGCCTATTGGGAATGAAATGATTACCATACGTACATAGAACCCATACGTAGGCATCGGGCCTGCATGGCAACAAGAAAAGCAAATTTATGATCTCGTGTTCAAACTTTTCCACTGCCAACTCATGAAAATTACATCAAGAAACGAGTCAACGACCTTTGCGAAATCAGCAGATAATAAAAATACGAAGATTATATTATAGCGACTCACTCGGAGCTGCTTATGTTACAGCAATGCTTTAAGCAAGGAAGATGTGCTTTGTCTTCCTATAATTTCTGAGTGAAATCCTCTTGATATAAAACTTAATAACTATAAGAAGGATAGGCCTGTTCCTTCAGGAACAGAAGCGAGGCCCAACGAAATAATAAGGTAAGGCAATTCCTTTCTTTACCATTAGGCAGCGCAAATACCGAAGGCAAATAAACAGAGGTCCTTTGAAGACCTACATATACATAACTCTCTAACGAAAAAACATAGGGCTTTTGTCGTTAACTCTCCACTGAAATCTGTTGGAAATTTCCAACGGATGAGGGTATCAGGCAATCAACCCATAGCCCTATATAGTTTTTTCACAACGATGAACTCGACACCTACAAAATAAATAACTAATTTGGAAAAAAAACACAAGCAAGTTGGGATATCATTTTTGTCAATGTACAGTCAACGATAGTATATCATCTGTGCAGACATGAAGTGATATTTTTCATCATAATCAACACTTAAACTTTATCATGGACACTTCATTAATTGCAAACGGTTTCTTGCTTCCTTTTTTTATAAGAAAGACGATCTTAACATGGACTTGATATTCGCGGTTTTCATTTCATGATTTATAAACTAATCGAGGATGCTGCAGTTCGCGCGGGTACAATAGTCGCATTTGAGAAGTTACATTGCGTACATTTATAAGAACCTATTTCCCATTCCCATTTCCCATGTGGGCACGAACGATGCTTGAGGTGGGACTGGAAAAGCTCAAATAAATTTAGCGCAAAAAAATAAAAGGGATCATCACTGGAAATAAAGTACCAGTCCAAACTAAGGGGGTCAGGTGTTATCTTTCCTGACAAGGTTGGGGTTATCCTTTTAGTGGTAGCAAAGCAACACCCCTTTTACCACTTTCTCCTCCTTCCATACCCGATTTCACACTTTTCATTCCTTCCTATTCAATATACCATTCCATTTCCCTTCATTTCGCACAAACTAAGTCAAAAAAGTATATCCCGACTAGTCTTGACCATTTGCACCCTCTTTGCAACCCCATTTTTACCTCTAATATTCCACACGGTCCAAGACCGAGACTTCTCACGCCGTTCATGGTGAAAACATTTCTCTAGAGATGAGACCCCACCCCAATCTCTAACTCCGTTAAGCGCAGCGAGGTGAAGAATTATAATCCCATCCCCAGGGGTCATCCCCGCACAATCGCTTTTTACGACACCCAAGAGGAAGGCGGGGTTAATAATTAATTCTCAGTCCCCGTATTCCCAAAGAATAAAACTTTAGTAATAAATAATAATAATAATAAATAAATATTTTATAACAGCCATAAATAGTGTAGGGCTTACTCCAATTTCGCCCATCGAGTACTGATGATACTCTTTCATTGTCAGAAATAAACAGAAACCATTTCATTACTTACGTTTTCCTTCATTCTCGTTAGGATTCCTTTCATTATTTATCTGATTAATTATCTAATATTGATGATATTTCGATGAAAAATTCTTTAAATAGGTGTTAATTCATTTGCCTAAAATACACTACCTATATATTTACAGTTAAAGAAGTAACGAAACATGTTGAGTGATCCCTATAATTTGTTTACATTTCAAACTATGTATAATGAAGGATATATACATACACACACATTTAATATTTAGATACAGGGTGTTCAGAAAATAATTCCGAGATTTTAACCAGCATAACCTTAAAACTCCGACATTATCTCTGACACTATATATATATATATATATATATATATATATATATATATATATAATGCGCCTCGGTGTAGTGGTTAGCGTCGCTGACTACGAATCCATCGGCCCCGGGTTCGAGACCCGGTGACGGCAGGCGGCGCGCAGCAAAACCCAGCTGTTCATCCTTCCACACAATAAAAAGAAGTGGTTGGTAGATAAATGGGTACCCTGGGTGGCCTAGTGGTTAAGACGCTGGGTTGCTGGTGGGGCGTGGTTCGGATTCCACGTTAAACTGTAGGTCTAACTAAGGTGGAGTGAAAAGCTTGACCTTCGTCAGAATGAACAATTCGGGCGGAAGCTAACCAAAGGTGTGTGTGTGTGTGTATATATATATATACAGTATATATATATATATATATATATATATATATATATATATGGTTAATCAAGGTTTTATATATATATATATATGGGATGAATTTCACAATAAAACACGTGAAATGAATGAATGCTGCAAACCCACAAGGAAAAAGAAAAACGATTCCAAGGCCTTTCGTGTATTCAAAGCTACACCTCGTCAGGGAATGAAGTTAAAAGGCGAGAAGCCCATATATATATATACAACGTACAGGAAAAACAAACAATTAGCACATACTTAACAAGGGTTAATGAGAGGCAAAAGAAATTTTAACATGATATCGTCAATTTTATAAGTCCCCGAGCTGTTATTGAAATTGTTTTTAAAATGAATAAATGCACATTCTAGAATATTTCGTTCTATTATATCTCTGTTTTTAACAAGCGCTTTAGAACTATCCCACTTGATGCTATGGTTACATCTATACATATGGTTAAATAAAGCATTGGAAGTACTAGCTGTTCTACAAGCATATTTATGCTGTTTTACCCTAATATCTAACGTTTTACCGGTTTGGCCTATATATACTGAGTTACATTGTGTACATCCGATCGAATACACACAACCAACAACATTATCAGGGCTATTCTTTATTAGGCGTGATTTAACAGCGTAAAAATATCCTTAGCCTACCTTACCTTGTTAATTTTCAATACCTTCCAACTGTACTTAAAGCAATTGGCATTAATGTAATCTTTAAGTATAATAATACTGTTAAATCACGCCTAATAAAGAATAGCCCTGATAATGTTGTTGGTTGTGTGTATTCGATCGGATGTACACAATGTAACTCAGTATATATAGGCCAAACCGGTAAAACGTAGATATTAGGGTAAAACAGCATAAATATGCTTGTAGAACAGCTAGTACTTCCAATGCTTTATTTAACCATATGTATAGATGTAACCATAGCATCAAGTGGGATAGTTCTAAAGCGCTTGTTAAAAACAGAGATATAATAGAACGAAATATTCTAGAATGTGCATTTATTCATTTTAAAAACAATTTCAATAACAGCTCGGGGACTTATAAAATTGACGATATCATGTTAAAATTTCTTTTGCCTCTCATTAACCCTTGTTATGTATGTGCTAATTGTTTTGTTTTTCCTGTACGTTGTATATATATATGGGCTTCTCGCCTTTTAACTTCATTCCCTGACGAGGTGTAGCTTTGAATACACGAAAGGCCTTGGAATCGTTTTTCTTTTTCCTTGTGGGTTTGCAGCATATATATATATATATATATATGACATTGAGTTGGAAAAAATCATGCATTGTCACTTGTGCACCACGAATGGATCACTGTTGGTTCAATGTCATTCTTATTACCATTCATTGTTCGCAAGTGAAAATACACAGAATGAAAAATTCACATTTGGAAAACGAATGTCATCTACATTCGCATTTGTGGTAAAGGTGCGAAATGAGAATCGCTAATATTTCCTAACCAAATTGAACTTAACCTAACCTAAACTAACACTAGCCTAACCTAACTTAACCTAGACCAAATCGGAAAAGACAATGATGAGAATGAAAATGGCATGAAATTAGAACCCAGAGGATTGACCAAAGTAAATAAACACCACGATGATTGTCCCCAAGAACAGCTTACAAAGTCCATCAATAGAATGCCAAAACGTGCGTTGCTTTACATAGGAAAAAAGGGAAAAGAACACGATTCTAAATATATTTATTCAAGAAATCTGTTATTATTTATTGATTTTTATTATTAAATCAAAATAATATGGAAAAAACCTAAGGTGTCAATTTACTTTTGGCAACCCTCTGTAGACCGATTTGAAAATTATCTCGCTGATTTCTTACTCTTGCGCGCGGAATGAAATGAGTAACACTGAGTGGGATTATACCTTTAGTATTATTATCCCGCGGGTAGTCCTTAATAAGTGAATTAAGTTCTTTGAGAAATTCCTCTCCAAACAAAGAGCAGATGCACGTATGAATAGATTGAAAGCAAAACACCGAACACTTAGTGAAGTGAAATCAATTCATTTTTAGGTAAATAACCCTATTAATAACTTCAAAGGAATGTTATACCCACGTATTTGATTGAAAAAATAATTTAAAACAAAAATATACCTAATTATGCTTCATATTTGAAATATAAACACATTAAGCTGTAGGTCTAAGGTGGAATAACAAACTTGGCCTTCGTTCATGGTTACCAAAGTATATATATATATATATATATATATATATATATATATATTAGTGGTGGACCGGATATCCGCATCTGCGGATATCCGCATCATTTTTAGCATCCGCATCCACACTTCTGACTGCGGATGTTATGCGGATATTACCTCTAATAAATTATGCAATTTACAATTAAATTAGCTTATAAAGTAGCTTATAAGGCCCAGTCATGCACATTTCATGTAAAGTATTAATTATTAATGAACAAACAAATATATAAACCTCAAAATATAAATAGCTGGTAACAGAAAATTGAATGAAACTTGTTTCATTGAAGTTTCTGTGGCTGAAATTCTTAAGAAAGTTATTATTTTTATCATAATGAAAACATTAATATTAATTTTAATTCTTATGCATTGCCTGCCATAATAGTAATGTCACGAAATTTGAAAAATTATGTCATATATTCATAATTCTATATTATATTGATAGATTAACTAAATATCCACATCCGCATCCGCGGATATTGAAATTAAAGATCCGCATCCGCAGATGTTGAAAAACTGACATCCGGTCCACCACTAATATATATATATATGCACTAATTTATAGGCTACCGTACTTGTTGCGATTATTTTTGTGTTGCTATAATTCACTGGTCTACAGCCAAAATGCTTCGGAAATAAAAGTAATCAATCTTTACTAATTTTGGGTCACTGAATACGAAAATGATGCCTAAAATTGTCAATTGGCTCTATTTATAAAGAGATCAGGCAACCCTGCACCTTACTATACTAACTGGACTGCATCTGTCGCGTAATATGTAGACGCCTGTGACACATCGACGCATTGACTCTACTGCGCATGCGCGGTT
This sequence comes from Bathynomus jamesi, assembly GCA_023014485.1. Taxonomy (NCBI): domain Eukaryota; kingdom Metazoa; phylum Arthropoda; class Malacostraca; order Isopoda; family Cirolanidae; genus Bathynomus; species Bathynomus jamesi. Next base: position 321,930 of record JAJOZX010001160.1, read on the forward strand.
ATATTTTTTTTATTGTAATAAATTAATGTAAATATATACATATATATACAATAAAATGTAATTTTAAATTTATCTATTACATTATGTATTTGTAAATTATTTATTAAAAAATAGACTGGATCATTTTAACATATTGCTTCCCATAATGTTTTTGATATTAATATAAATAGAATACTAACCTAACTTAACCTTACCTAATTTAAAATTATTAAAATGCAATGTAATTACATTAATTTATTAAAATAAAAAAAAATATAACTACGCGCATCAGCAGTAGAGTCAAGGCATCGATGTGTCACAGGCGTCTACATATTACGCCACAGCATCAGTTCATTCGCGAAAGTCATACAGTGCACCCTTGTCAAACTCTTTTTAGTGTTTGCTTTTGAAACTGAATTTTTTTCAGCCTAATTTGAACAAAGATGCTTCGTAATTGCATGAACAGTGTAGATAACTTCTGTTATGTTTGTGGAGAATTGACTTTTGTATCACAAAAGCGTGCTATAACCGCCGTGATTAGGAAAGCCTATCACCTTTAGTTTGGCTGTAAGATTGGAGATCAGGACAAGAGCTGGGCCCCACACATATGCTGCAATACTTATGCAACAAACCTTCGCCAGTGGTTGAATCAGAAAAGGAAATCTATGCCTTTTGCAGTGCCAATGGTGTGGAGGGGACCAACAGATCATGTCAGCAATTGTTACTTCTGCATGGTGCCTCCAGTCAAGAAAGGTATTTGCAAGAAGAAAAAGTGGATTTTACAATATCCGAATATACCCTCTGCTATACGCCCAGTACCTCACGGCGAAGGACTACCCGTTCCTGAGACCCCACACTCATTCTCCCTGGAGTCAGAGGACGAGGAGAATGAAGGAACCTGCGAAACTTGTGAGCCTTCAACTTCACAAGACCCTGAATTTGTTTATAACTTGACATCTTCTAAACAGCACATGATAACTCAGAATGAATTAAACGACCTTTTCAGAGATTTAGAACTGCCAAAGAGTAAGGCAGAGCTGTTGGGCTCCAGATTGCAGCAGTGGAATCTCCTCGCTGAAAATGTTAGAGTGTGTAAGTTTCGTGACCGTCAAAAAGATTTTGCCCATTCTTCATTATGGAAGGTGACCTTGTAGCTTGCAACGACATCGATGGTCTGATGGCAGCTCTCAACATTATTCACAATCCTGATGAGTGGAGACTGTTCATTGATTCATCGAAGTTGAGTCTAAAAGCTGTTTTGTTGCATGTTGGCAACGTATTGCCATCAATTCCAGTTGGTCATGCAGTCCACATGAAGGAAACATACGATAACATGAAGCAACTTTTAAAATGCATAAACTATGACAAACATCAGTGGCAGGTTTGTGGTGACTTGAAAGGTGTTGCTATCGTGCTTGGACTGCAGCCGGGCTACACTAAGTATTGATGTTTTCTGTGTGAATGGGATAGTCGGGCTAGGACTTCTCATTACATCAAGAAGGATTGGCCACTCCGACACTCATTGGAACCTGGAACAAAAAATGTTCAGTATCCTCCACTTGTAGAATCGAGCAAGATTTTGTTACCACCCTTATACATCAAACTGGGCGTCATGAAAAATTTTGTTAAGGCTATGGATAAAACGGAGGCAGCTTTTAAGTACCTCGGTGGTAAATTCCCAAAGCTCAGTGAAGCAAAAATCAAGGAGGGTGTATTTGTTGGTCCACAGATCCGCGAGCTTCTTAGAGATGAGGAGTTCGACCGTATCCTAGGTGGTGAGGAGAAGACAGCGTGGAATGCTTTCCGGTTAGTAGCAACCAATTTTCTCGGAAATACCAAAGCTGACAATTACAGGGAGCTGGTGGAAAACCTGCTGTTGTCCTATCAAAAAATGGGCTGCAATATGTCTTTAAAGATACATTTCCTCCATTCGCACCTGGAATTTTTTTTCGCCCAACTGCGGAGCAGTCAGCGATGAACATGGTGAACGTTTCCACCAGGATATCTCAGCGATGGAGAAACGCTACCAGGGGAAATGGAGTCCATCATTGTTAGCAGACTACTGCTGGACAATAACAAGAGATGCTCCAGAAGTTGAATACAAGAGACAGCAAAGAAGCGACGGGTTGAATCAATATAAGTGACTGCATTATACAGGTATGTTACTAATATATGGTATATACGCAAAATGTGTAACTTAAATTTTCTTGGAAACTGTAGCCAATCGACTGTTTTTATGGTCATATTCGTTTTCAGCACCCCAAAATCCATAATAGGAAACACATTTTACCTCCGAAGCACAAATTTTTTCAAAATTTGTAGACCAGTGATATAATTTGAGAGGCTGCAAAGATAATTAATGAAGTAGACAATTAGTTTGTAAAGAGGTCACCAGATACTTTCGTAGGAATAATTGAAAAAAGAAATTAATTGTCAATTAAAACGATTAAGCTTTGATTAACAATGAAAGACATGGATTAATTACAAGAAAAGGTGATCTTACAGTAGTTAACGGAGGCGAAATGTTAAGGCTGTGAATATTTGGGACTACCGTAGTATAAAACGAGCATTGAAAATTGCTCTATAGGCGAAAGCCCATGGAAAGAATTGCTTCTTCTTCCACTGCTATATGATGACTGTACTTCTTCTGGGGCTATTTAGGGGAGGAACGTGTGAAGTTCTTTTATAGGAAAGGTCTTTGTTCCGGCGAAACTATTTTTATCAAATTTCGAGATTGTAAACCTACAGTATGAATGCTCGTTACTTAAATTGGTTATTTTCTGCTGGTATGTTTCTGGTAGAAATCTGATTTATGTATGGGAAGCGACCAAGGTAGGGTTGCCAGATTTTTCAAATGCCTATGCGGGGGAAAAAAAAATTCTGAGATTTTTTTAAGACCAAATTTTTTTCGAATTGAAACTAGATTTCTTCAACGGCACACACACACACACACACACACACACACATATATATATATATATATATATCAGTGGCGTGCGGTGATTTTTCGTCAAGGGGAAGCAATTCAAGCAAAAACAACAAAGATTATATAAAATAAAAATAAAACTTTAAAATACTCGTATATAATAAAAACAAAACACATATAATCATCTACTTACTTTACTTATAGGTTAATTCTATTCTTCTTTCTTTTTTATTAAATATATCTATTATTTCTTCGTAAAAGGCATCGGTTTTCATATCCTTAAGAAGCTTTTTCTCAATTGAGATTAAAGCTAAACTAGCAAGCCTTTCTTCCCCTTGCGCATTTCTAGCGTAGTTATGTATTCGCTTTAAATGAGAGAATGACAGCAGACAGCACTATAAGTTGCCAGATATTTCAAGAAAATTAACTATAAGATCTGGACAGCGAAATCTAAATTGCTTCCTTTTTGACATAGGGAAGGATAAAATAACGATAAATATATATTCTTTTTCGCTTAACATGGCCATGGAATTTTTTAGTAGAAAAACTATATATGAAACTTGTTGTATTCAATAAATACTACATTATTAAACATTAAATGAGTTTTTAGAATGGAAAGAAACAATTTGTAACAGTAAAAAAAAAGCGAAAGTCATTGGGAAAAAGGATGCATTTCGTCAATTGTTGTCCAACTCGAGATTTTTTGCGTCGGCTTTCTTAAAGGTTCTTACACGAACGGCAACCAATGTATATACTATGTATCCACCTGATTACCAATCAAATGCTATAAATAGTATAATAAAATGATTTTGTACAAATTATTAACACATATTGAACTGTTTAAACTTTAAAGTATAATACAGCATTTTCTTCTTTCTTTGAATAGGGAAGCATTGCTTCCCTTGCTTCCATGGACCGCACGTCACTGATATATATATGCAAAAAAAACAGTATGATCGCGCTGCCTCATGAATGGAAAAGTTAAGGACTTTGTGTATGGCACGTGGGGCTTTCCATATAATTATATACATATATATATATATATATATATATATATATATATATATCACATCAGACGTATATAAGGCAGATATTTCGATGCATGTTTGGCAAATGATCAGCTAATGGGGTTGGGAGCCCCCACAAAAATCTTGTCTAGGGCCCCAAAAATGCTAGAAACGGCCCTGGAAGTGACACTGTGGGAATTAGTCAATATATATATATATATAATAACCTTTGGTTAGCTTCCGCCCGAATTGTTCATTCTGACGAAGGTCAAGCTTTTCACTCCACCTTAGACCTACAGTTTAATGTGAAATCCGAACCACGCCCCATCAGCAGCCCAGCGTCTTAACCACTAGGCCACCTATTTATCTACCAACCACTTTCTTTATTGTGTGGAAGGATGAACAGCTGGGTTTTGCTGCGCGCCGGCTGCCGTCGGGTCTTGAACCCGGGGCCGATGGATTCGTAGTCAGCGACGCTAACCACTACACCACCGAGGCGCCGTGTGTGTATATATATATGATGCAAACCCACAAGTAAAAAGAAAAATAATTCCAAGGTCTTTCGTGTATTTAGAAGTACATCTCGTCAGGGAATGAAGAGGTGTACGAGGTGCGCTTCTGAATACACGAAAGGCCTTGGAATCATTTTTCTTTTTCCTTATGGGTTTGCATCATTCATTCATTTCACGTGTTTAATTGTGAAATTCATCCCATACATACATATATATATATTCATTTCCATGTTGCGTTAATGAGCGACATTTGTGGTCCCATGATTGCATTTACTGTTAGTTTACAGTTTATTTTCATTTCATGCAGATTTGCTTCAGGCAAACCCTTCCGATGGCATAGTCAAATTAAATGAACTTGCTCCACCCAAAACGAAATTTGGTAAGTACACGTACTCTCTCTTTCTCTCTGACACACACACACACACACACACACACACACACACACACACACATACACACACACACACAGATTTGTGACAAAGTTGTTCCAAATCGGTAGAAATGTGATTCCTTAAAAGTGATGTGACACCCAGTGCTATTCACAGGTTAATGATACACACTTGCAAAGCAGTTTAATTTATATAATGAATAAATACAGTGAATAAAACATTACAAGACTTATGTTTGTGCTGGAGAAATGATTTCAGCTTACATCAACTGCAGTGAGAAGCCAAATTTTGACGCTATAGGCACCAATACCAAGTTTCATTTTCCTAATAGGTCAGGCTAATTCTGCATACGAGCAAAAGTAACAGCTTAGAAGTTATACTCTATTTAGGCAGAGGTCTCACACCCACACGCGTGAAATTTATTCACAACCCTAATTGTACTTTTAATTATTCAATATGTTAATCTGCAAATTTAATAACATCTTTGATTTAGGTCAGTAACACTTTGGCCATTCCACTTTTAGTCAGTGGTCTCTCACACAATGCGAGCATTATCAGTTTTCACTTAATGCAGTGTAGTATTACATACATCTGAAGTCAATGTATAACCTGGGTTTGATTACCTCTAATATGTGTCTTCTACACAACTTAACTGTTTCAATTAAATCACTAAAACTTTCTTCCAAATAAGCCTCGTACGCGAGACTGTAGTTGGATTGCCCAACTTTCAAACAATCCTGAGGTCTTTTCACTTTTATGAACTGTAAAAATTTTAAATAAAAATACATTTTTCTAATATAGTTTTATCCGCTACTTTCAAAAATAATTTTTTTTTTTGTTTTGGGGGAAATTCTTACCCTTAATTCCTCTTACATTTGTACAGGGCAGGATTACCCATTACGCTTTCGATATTTTCTAATGTCATTTTTAGTGATAAACAAGTTATATGTATAGTTAAAAAACAAATATGAAGTTAACTGTTTTAATGAGAGCTCATAAACACTACAGAGGGTCGTAAGTCATTTGTTTTCAATTACAGATTGCGGTAAAAGAGGATTTGTGGAATTCGTCTTGCCTCCTCATTTCAGGAGGAAAAGATCAACCGATCCGCCGATAAGGAATGCGGCCCTTTCTACCGATTCATTCACTACCACTCCAGAACCAGTGACTGTTTACACACCTACAATAGAAGGAGGTGTTCATTCCATCAGGAATTCTTGGCCATGGATGGTAAAACAGAAATTTACGTTCTTATTATTATTATTTTTATCGCGCTATTTTATTCTAAAAATTTCGTACAGTAATTTTTGATTAAAGGAATCCAATTTTGATAATATAAATTGGTATTATCTAAATTTAACAAAATTTAGAGAAACATCTCAATTTCATAAATTAAGTTAGAATAAATAAAGAAAAACCAATAAACATATTTTAAAATGAACAGCTGTGGAATAAAATTTGACTAAAAATAATAATAAAAATGGAGGAGGGTGGCCGTGAGCCCCTAGAAACATCTGAGCCTTAGCAATTAGTAAGTAGGTGGCCGACGTAACTCCAACCGCGGCGGCGGTGGGAGTCGAACCCGAAACTTTGGAACCCGCGTCGAATCTCTAACTCTCCGAGTCTATTATTAAATTAATAAAGAATAACGGAAATATTCATTGTTATATTTGAATAACTTTAATAATTTTATTAAATTTTTACAAAAGCTGAACTCGTGGAAAAATATTTATAAAAGAAACTCCATGTTTGCCTACTTTAAAATACAGTAATATATTTTGACCTTCTTAGGTGCTGCTCGGTAAGAAAAGAGACGTTTCAAACGAGTTTTTCTGCAGCGGTGTCCTCATTAATGAAAATTACGTCATCACAGCCGCTCACTGCGCTTTAGATATGTAAGTGTCAGCTATCAAACAACATATTTTACTATATAATGAAACATTAGAAGGCGTTTCGGTTAGTGCGTTGTGCTTTCTGCATCACAGCTGTTTCATTTAATGCAATTTGTAAGCATGCAGGAACCTCTGTTTACAGTTTGCGATGCGTATCTAAAAATTATGACCTTTTACACTTTTGTAGTGTCTAGAATCTAAATAGACAAAATTAAAAAACGCTTAATGATCGTAGTTTCGACTTAATTGTTTCCTAGTTTATGTTTTTAACCAACTTACCCACGACACAACTTAACACTTTCGTTCACGAATTTTTTTTAAAACCAAAATTTATAAGATTTATTGTTATTCAAAACCAAATATTTTAGTGACTACTCACTTACATTACGTACATTTTGGGTTCCTTTTCCGACGACTAAACTAAATCCATATAAACATTTGTATAAAGTTGTTTTTAGTATGTTATATATATTATTATTTCCAGTGGGATATTGCGGTCCTATTGTGACTGAAACGATTAAATTCCCCATGATGGAAAGTAAAATAAAATAATGTCCTTTATAATCTGTTCTACAGAGAGCCTTTCTTCGTCCGTTTAGGAGAACACCATTACAGTTCTGATTTTGGCGAGCCTCTCTTCGAGGATACTGTAGATGTTGATGTTCAAAATGTAGTTTTTCATCCACAGTACGATCTTAATAAGGGATACCATGATCTTGCTCTTCTTAAGTTGGCTACAAACATTTCTTTTCGGGTAAGTTATGAAGAAAAGAGGCAAATACGTGCCTTTTCTAGATTTTTTTTCCAACATGACTATTTTGTTAAGCGAAAACAGTGTAGGAAATGCCTCGCTCATTAAAAATTGTTTCATGGCACCTTATTTACCTAAAATATACTGCGTGTATACTGCACGTAAAACTGTAGAAGTTAGTTCAGTCTTAATTTTATAAATATAAATATTTATATAAGAAATTAATTCAATCTTAAAATAATATACCCATCCATTGTTCCTTATCGCCTTCAGCAAAAATATATTTTTAAATTTTTCGTTCATGGATTTACTGTAATTACCATTACACGCAACATATCCGTCCCATACCATTACAGCATCATAATGCCTTCAACATTCAGCTTTCATCACGCATCTTCTATGACTAATTCAGTTTCGTATTTTTATATATGTATTTCACGAAGGTCATTTAAGTGATTGTTTCGGATACATTTCCTTCTACGCAATGTCATTTCTATTCCGATTCGCGGTCCGCGAGTAAGAATTAATGTTCGCAATGGGAATTCTAGATTTAGAAAAAGTTTCCCGATTTAATAAAGGGTCAGGAGAGACCATGACTCATTTGCATGGCCGAGAGGTATTTTCTATGAAAAATTTAAGTGAGAAATCCTACAGTGGGAATGGCAATAGATCGCCTTTAAAATTCTCAATTGGGGATTTCTCACCCTTGAGCGAAGAATGAAATAGGAATGGTTAAGTTTGAAAGGGACTCTTCCTAAAAACTATTTTCCATACTCATGAATTTGTGATATTTTTGCTCTTATTTCAAATCCAGTTGCCATTTATTTATATCATTTTCATACGTGGTGAAATACTTCTGTTCAGTATCGTGAACATATGCCAACACAGCATTTGATGGAAGATATATTTTATTCATTATTAGAAGAAAGTTATCATTATTATTATTATTATTATTATTATTATTATTGAAAATGTTTTAATTAATTTTCAACAATTTTTGTATCTTTCTTGTTGCTTCACACGTAATCGTATTTTCCATATGAATTTATTATGATTTAATTAATTTAGTAGGTACATTTTTCATGATTAAAATGTAAAAAAAAAAGTAAAATACAAGTTATTAATGTGTCAAAAATTTCTTAGAACGAAGTGAGTCCAATCTGCCTTCCTTGGGGAACTCTCGCAGACGAAGATCTCGTCAACGAACGTGTCACAGTAACAGGATGGGGAAGAGAAGGATTTGGTAATAAGATAAATAAATAAAAAACAAGCATTTTTCACCTTAGTTAATTTCATATTAAGAACTGCATCGAAGTACCTTCTTTATTGGAAATCTGTTAAAAACGCTATTTACGTTTTCTCTCCCGCAATAACAAAAAGAAAGTTAAGAGAACAGCTTAAACTTTTTCACCCGCTTTGCTTTACAGGCGAGTTACCTTCGACATTTCTTCAAGAAGTCAATGTGACAGTGTTCCAACCTTCAGTCTGCGAAGAGAGTTATTCCACTCTCCAACATTATCACCAAACTTTTCCAGAAGGAATAAATCGAGAGAATATTGTGTGCGCTGGCGACATTGAGGGGGAAAAGACACTTGTGAGGTATATGGTATAAAGTTGTTGTAGCGTTGCAGTTGTTTAACCATATTCTACCAAACGACTAATCTTTTAGTTTCATTGAGACATCGGATCACAAATTAAAGAACAAAAACTAAAAAACATTTTTTATTATTATTGAAAAGAAAAATTAAATTACTTAATTTTTATAAATTAAGTAATTTTTATAAAAGCATTACTTAATTTTTATAAAAGCATAATAATATACATGGTGGAAATTACTTTGATTATATCAAAAAGTAGCAGCATTTTAAGTCAAGAATATTGTTTTCTACCACCTGTAATTCAATAAATATTTCAGTTTACCTTTGCTGCATTCTAGAAACTTTGTAGTCTAGTGATTAAACACGTTTCACTCCATTTTTTCCCATGATACTTTATCAGTCAGGCTAAAGGATGCTTTTAACTTATATTTAAGAAGAATGGTTATTGTCAAGATAGTATTAATAACGGAATCTGTTTGTGATGATAAATTAAGTTAATGATTCATTTAATAGTATTAACAGTGATCAAATCATATAATGTAAAATTTGGTCGTATGTCTGCTTGTTTGGTTACTCATCGTCATATATATATATATAGCGCATAATGGCTTTCTACATATATAGGACGTGAAAGCACGTTAATAAATAGATAGGTGGAATTATTTCATAATCTAAGTTTAAGAGTGGGATCTTCATTTGTTTAATTACTCGTATAATTTTAATTTTGATACACGCACTAAACTAAACCGCTTCCTCCTTCAGGTTGATTCTGGTGGTCCAATGATGCATTATAAGAAGAAAGACGACACTTTTTCACTGGCTGGAATTGTTTCCAAAGGCTTCGGCTGTGGCAGAAAAGAATTCCCTGGTCTTTATGTACCAGTAAGGCACTTCAACACATTGCTGTGGATCAAAAGCATCGCGTTTTGAAGACATTTCGTTAAGCGTGATAACATTATACGAATCTCGTTTGTCAAAATATTTAAAAGCTAAAATGTATTCAAAAATCTGTTTAATCAACTTCATTTGTTTACTAAAACTGTTTATATCTGCATGATTGTATCTAGACTTCTGAGGAGATATAAATAACGATATTTTTGGATATCCTTTATTTCTTTTATTTATTTATAAACTTTTGTTATATAAGGTAATTGGCTAATATTGAGTTTCGGGGACACCAGATTGTGGTGAGCCGTCCATTTCATCCATCGGACTATTCAGAGTGAGTCTTACGGCTGGATTAGATTACTGTACACTAGGTTAGGTGGTCATTTTAGGTTGGTTAGTTATTTCCCACGTGACCAATTTTCGGCCAGTTAGGGGTCCAAAAAAATAGGTGTCCTCGAAATTCAATATTCACCCGGTGATTATATTCGGAAGTCAAAAGTGACACTTTTTAACCATAATTTGGTGTAAAACACTGAAACAATTTATTTAAAAGTTTTCCTTTAATTTTTTTAGTTATCTGATAAAACAGCACATTATTATTATTATTATTAGTAGTAGTAGTAGTAGTATTGTATTCAGTAGATAAAAAGGTAGATAAAAGAAAAATATGTTACCCAAAATAAAATAAAAAATAAAATGTCAAATTTCTAAGTCTTCATTAATCGTAAATTAATCGTAGTTTATTAATTAAACTGAACTGAGCCACGTCTCTCCATGACCTACATATAATCTGAGAATCTGACTTCTCGGAATCCATATCCATAAATTTTCAAATCTTGAATCCGGAAACGGGGCCCAAATCCAGAGATGATTTCAGAATACAACAAAAACTTTTTAAATCCAAATCAGAATTCACCCATGCAGAATTTAGCGACGATTTGAAATTTATTAAGAAAATTAAAATCAAAGTTTATATAGTAAATTTGATTGGATGAATTATGAGAATAATTTATCGATAACTTACTATTCACAATTCCATAAACTATTAAGAAGAACGTAATTTTATTTCACGTAAATGTAAATCAAATTTTATCCGCAGTTTTGTATTTTTTCTTCATTGAATTGTACGAGTATGCATTTAGATTAGGTCTTCGAGAATAAGTGATAATGTGAGTGGTTGAAAATATTTTGTTTCGTACTGAAGATTCTGAGTTACATTTAAAAATATGGCTAGTAACTGTCAGTAAATGATTACTATCTGAATCTAAATATCCTAAACTGTACGTGTGGTAAGCGGAGCTCTTTTATGTGGTACGCAAGAATGTTATACGAGGTGCGATCCTAAAGTTCCCGGACTGTACTGACAAAAAAATGTAGGCTTATCTTAGGTTCTAATTACTGCTGTCCCCTTCGAACTAGTCCCCTTGGGAGTTGATACAGCGGGCCCAGCGATTTTCCCACTGCTGGAAGCACCTCTAGAACTCCATTTTGGGGATGTTGTTCAGCGCCTCGTGCGATTCCGCCTGAATCTCCTCGATGTCGTCAAATCATCGCCCCTTCAGCCGGATCTTCATCTTGGGGAACACGAAGAAGTCACAGGGGGCTAGGTCGGGGGAGTAGGGGGGAGGACCACTGCCATGTTGTTTTTGGCCAAAAACTGCTGCACAGACAGACCGAATTTGGCAGCGATCCGCCTCATGTTGAGTTCCTCCGTGAGAATGCTTTGGCATGAACCAAACGATAGGCCAACGATGCTGCAGATGTCGTTAATTGTTCGCCGACGGTCCTCGTGGATGACCTGACGCACTTTTTCAACATTTTCGTCAGTTCTGCTGGTTGAGGACCGACCAGAACGTTCGGAATCCTCAACCAACTTTTGCCCATGTTTGAACCGCGAGAACCACTCGAAAGTCTGGCTTCTGCCCATGGCGTCATCGCCAGATGCTTGTTTAAGCATTTCGTGGGTCTCCGACGCGGTTTTGCCGAGTTTGAAGCAAAACTCGATGCACACGCGCTGCTCCTTCAAGTCTGCCATTTCTCTTCTCGCAAAAATCGCATAAACCCACTAACACTAACGCACAAAAACGCTCGTGAAAAAAAAACGCGTGTGTGTTGTTGTTGTTGTTGACGTTATAAGAGGTGAAATTAGAGTAGTAGGAGTGATAACAGAAAGTGGGGAAATGGGAAATATAGATGAAGAGTTGATAGGTCCTCGGGCTCACCAAGGATGCGCAGTTTTTTTATTTTTTTTATTTAAGGTCTGGTGATAAGTGAATCACCTTCCTTGCGCGTTCAAGCTTTTGTAGGGTGCTTGACTTGTTAGCTTAGTTTGGGTTTTCTACCTCTTTTATTTTATTTATTTATTTATTTTTTATTTTTTTTTATTTATTTATTTATTATTATTATTTTTTTTTATTTTATTTTTTTTTTTTTATTTATTTATTTATTTGTATTTATTTATTTATTATTTATTTATGATTTTTTTGTTTTTTTTTTTGTTTTTTGTTTTTATCTTCTATACGGTACAAAAAGTGCCGTTGGTGGGGGGTGTCTGCTGCGGGGTAGACTTCTCTTGAAATAGAAGTACTCTCTCCCGCGCTGAGGTCCAATATCGAGTTCTTCATAGGTCTGTGGAGAGGTGTTTTGTACCTTCCTCCAAGTTTTCTCCGCCCTACTGTGCAGGAGGACATTGAGGGCTGGTAAGTTTGCTTGTTGGTGCAGTGCCTGGGATGATATCCTGTCGCTGAGTCGTTTTCCCAGGATGAATCTTGTTCCAGCGTTCTGTATTTTTTGTAGCAACATCAGATTTGTGTCGCTCGTTGTGTGCAGTGGAATTGCCGGGTATTCGAGGATAGACCGTACCAGCGCCGTGTACAGCATCTTCTTATTTTTTACCGAGAGTCCCCTGAAACGGTAGAGTTTACTGAGCTCACTTCTCGCTTTGTTTGACCTTGCTGTGGTATGGTTTTTATAGCCAAAGCTGTTGATGGTCAGGCCGAGAGCTGTGCCTTGTTGCTTGTAAGGTTGGACTCGGTTGTTTATTTCTAGTGCGTGAACGTTCCTGTGGCCAATGTTAATAACTGTGAATTTCTGTTGGTTCGTCTGAATTTTCCAACGTTCCTCGAATTCATTGATTCTTTCAATTTGTCTCTTCAGCCTGTTGGCGTGTTGCTCTTTGCCGAGGTTTGATGTTACTATTTGCGTGATGTCGTCCGCGTAGATGACTTCTCGGGTGTGTGGTGGGGGCGGAGGCAATTGGGCGATGTACAGGTTGTACAGAGTGGGCGAAAGTATCGCTCCCTGTGGCACTCCCGCCTGGATGTCGAAGAGCTTGCCAGTGTGGGTCTTCTGTTGGACGTGTGTGTATCAGTGTATCACCGTGTCACTCGGCACCCTGCTTCGCGATAAAGCTGTTTAGCGCTATCTAGCGGCCCAAGTCCGTACTACGGCCTGTTAGCGCTCCACGCTGCCAGTCCATATATATATATGTAGCGGATCGACAAGAAATAGACCAACAAATCGACAGACATACTTTCTTTCCACGCTACCATAAAACAGTTTGGAACACACGTGGACAAAAGTCAAACAATGGAAAGTCTGTGTCCTCCCAAGAAAGGCGCGAATGAAGCCTTTGTAAACTAAAGGACACGCGGACCGAGCGTCTTAAGATTTGGTATAGTCCTACGTCACCAGGGTATAAAAGCGAGCTTCCATTTGCTTTCATTCTCACTCTCACTCACTCGTACGCACGTCATCACGTGAGCAGCGCGTCCACCAACCGCTGTCCGGCCCCCTGGCCGAGGGGCCGTGGCCGCTACTTTCTTCAAGGCCTACAGTTATCATCAAGTAAGATCTACAGACCGCTTGCAGAAGTAATCCTTCGAGGCCCAACCGGAATCACTTCGGGCCTGCGGTTTGCCGGGTCGGCCTTCAAGTTTCTCTACATTCCTCGAGATATATTCAGCATCCCAGGCCGACACCTGCACCTCATAAGGCCAGCCTGCACCTCGAGAAGTAACATCACCTCAGGTTTCCGAACGAAGCCTATCATCCATCATCTCAAGAGGCTTAACGGACAACGACAACCAGAATCTGCGTAATAGGTTCGTCTTCAACCCGCCTTCAACAAAGTTTACGTCACCATAAGATAAGTACCCCCTATCCTAAGTACTCTTGTGAAGCCTACATTAGCCTACCGCCGAACGGTAGGCTATACTCCCAAAGTGTGTATTTACGCGTTCCAACTGACTCTCGTGAAAGAACGCAGTAGGCCTGTCATCCAATTCAAGTGTCATTTCAATACCGTTATTCCGCGTATCATCCGTCATTATGTTCAGTTCATATATTTGTGTTAACCAAATGTTCTCTTGACGTAATCATTTAACATCATATAATGATCTTCTATATAAATGATATTTGTGTATTTGTGCAAGCATTTCAATTCATTATTATTAGGCCGCATCAATTATTCCTTGTGCATCCATGCAATCATTTAGCCTACTTTATCAGTGTCATGTTTTTCCATTCAATGTACCAAACGCACGTGCATTCTTTATATCATGTACTAGGCCCATTCAATGTTACTGGTCGCATGCCATTTACATACCATTAATGAGTACATTATTTATTACTTGTCAATTAATTAAGCTAATAACATTTCATCTTATTAGCTAAGCCTATGCCATAAGCATAACGTAAAACTACCAATTAATTACTGTCAATTCTTTGTTATATCACAGTGAATAAAATAACGGATTTATTTTCATAATAAACTACAAAAGTAAGGTGTCTTTCATAACCTTAATATTAATTTGCTTGAGCGTAAATCAAGCTGGTGACCCTCGCTGCCATTTCGGTCACTTCCAATAGTATGGTGGATCTACTCAAATAGCCTATCATTATAAAGCAATCAGTCATTGCCTTAATCAATCGTTGCATACTATTAAATCATTATCACCTTAAACGGCTAAAACTAGGTCCACTGTATATATATATATATATATATATATATATATATATATATATATATATATATATATATACAGGGTGTGCCAGAAGTCTGGAACCATAAGGTAAAGTAAGTAATTCATGTTTTTCCGTTTATGCAAGTGCCCATGATTTCTTTGAGTAAGGAAGAACGCATCCAGGTAATTCTGCTCGTAGAAAATCGGAGTCAGAGGGAGGTCGCTGAGGAATTTAACAGATTGCATCCGGACCGCGCACCGATAACACACAGCTGTGTCGGCAAACTTGTAGCAAAGTTCAGGGAAACGGGATCCATAGGAGATAAACCACTCAGTGGACCTCCGAGGACATCCACCGACGATGACACAGCCGCTACCATCCTCGCTTATTTCACAAACAGTCCCCAAAAGTCTCTTCGTCGTTTTTATTGCCGTTTTTATCATTTTGCCCTATGGTTCCAGACTTATGGGACACCCTGTGTATATATATTCATATAGTCTCGGATATTATTCTTATGAAAATGCCTGCTTTATAACCACAGTGAGTAGCCAAATAGGCATATACGTTTTCAAATTGAGGGTAAATCAGGCAATTTTTATTGTGTAATTTCAAAGTATAAAAATTTATTTTTGTAAAATCATGTATTGAATTTATAATTTCTTGGTTAACTGATATGCTTAAAAATTTCAATATTATAATCATGCAATTCGCTATTTTTCAAGCCCATCATAGATGGTGGAGGTTGATGACGTAATAACTCAACTGTAAATTAAAAAATGATGGAGTCCGAGACATATTAAAACGTTTAAAGTCACTTAATGAACTGTTTGAGTAATGCGTCAATAACGACGTAAAAAATGAACGGGTTTGGTGGAACAGAGTCAAGAGTCACTGAGCAACCAAGTGGCTGGTCGCTGACTCCATAAACAAACAGATTTCTGCGCAGGCTGAAAATGCCAGAATCCCAACACTGTACAGGGGCGTATTTAGGGGGGCGAGGAGGGACGATCGCCCCCAAACCTAAGGTCTCTAAACATTAAAGGTAAAGAAAGTGAAAGAAAGAAGGACATCGGAAACATAAAGAAGAGACAATACAAAATACCTCATATACCTCATTGCAGCTCACTATCACCTTAAGGAATTGGCTTTTTTGTCCAAAAATAGATACCTTTATCAGAGTTTGGTCCTTTATCAGAATTTGTATTTCCCTATCGATACTCTCCAGTTTTTCTTGTATTACTTTCCTGGCATTGTTGTCTCAACAATTTGCTAACTTCGTCGCTACTCTCTTTCTTTTGTCGAATATTCTTCTTTTTGCCTCTCGAGCCAGTTCCTCTTTCCTTTTGGCTGTGCTTTCGGAGCATATATATATATATATATATATATTTAGTGATGTAGCGGATGTCATTTTTTTCACATCCGCGGATGCGGATGTGAATGCGGATGTTTGATTTCGACATCCGCGGATGCGGATGTCTACATTTTCGTTATTTTTTAGGATATATTCGAGATTTGTTGTGTTTAACGTATATAATAAGTTATTATATAGAGAGAGCTGTAGCTATAATGTAGTATAATTGATTAATTGTACAATAATTGCTGTACTTTTCTCTGAACATATAAAATAATATCAAGCATCTAACTAATATAGAAATCAATTAGTGAATTCGTCTGCAAATAAATTCGTTATATTTTGTCGAGTTTCAGCCACAATTAGAAACCATAATTGTGTTACCAGGATGCGGGACGTGAACCCAACTCAAATGCACCCCACGACCTCTTTCCCCAACCTCCACCCTTATAGAAAGAGATCTTTAATTAGCTTGATAACTATTTATATTAAGTTTAAAGTTTTATTAGGCATATTTATAAATGAGTAATTAAAATAAAGTAAACTAAGATGTTCATCGTTTAATATTCAAACTTAATTATAGGAAGGTTATGCTTAAGGAACATTAATTTTTCTGCCTTTTCTGCTGCCAGTCTGTTTCTCTTTTCATCATATATTAATCCAGCACTGCTAAATAATCTCTCGCTTGGTACGTTTGTTGGAGGACAGGCTAAATGTTTCCTTGCGAGTTTACTCAAGTATGGATAGATATTCTGCGTATTTTTCCACCAACTAATAGGATTGTCACATGCAGCCAGGCGTTTTTCTTGGTGATAGCTCTCGATCATTTTTACTACATCTTTTGACATCGCGTAGGTCTCGTCATCGCTGCTTGACTCAAGAAACTGAGAGAGAGATTCTGTGATAGATTTGCTCGTTGAAGGTGTTGGTTCTGTCACTGAAACTTTTATTCTTTTGGTGGGTGGCGAAGCGACAGATTCAAGAGATTGAAGCTCTTCAACTGCTTTGCCAAGTGATGATTTAACTCGTTCTAATGTACTAGGTGAAAATAACTTAGCTTTGTAACGTGGATCTAAGTAGGTTGCAAGAGAGTAACTTCATACAAGAACAGCCTCTCGTCTTGTCGCTTGCATCACTTTTGCGCACAATGAACTAGTTCTATTAATATAGTAGGATTTGATAATTTCCGCTTATTAATGACGTTTTATCTCAACGGTCCACATCCGCACGACATCCGCAGTCCAAAGTGCGGATGCGAGAAAATGTGCGGATGTTCCGCGGATGCGGATGCGGATGCGGATGTGACCTACATCAGTAATATATATATATATATATTGGTTAGCGTCGCTGATATGAATCATCTGCCGCGGGATTGAGGCCCGGTGACGGCAGGCGGAGCGCAGCAAAACCCAGCTGTTCATCTTTACACACAATAAAAAACTGGTTGGTAAATAAATGGGTACCCTGGTTACCCCAGTGGTTAAGACGCTGGACTGCTGGTGGGGCGTGGTTCGGATTCCACGTTAAACTGTAGGTCTAAGATGGAGTAACAAGCTTGACTTCGTCAGAATGAACAATTCGGGCGGAAGAAAAACCAAGGTTAACCAAAGTTATATAATTCGTAGGCTACGAGTCGTAACAGTTCTGTGCGTTGGTCTCTCTTCACACGAAGGTCAAGCTGGTGGCCCCGCCTCTCCTGTATATATATATATATATATATATATATATATATATATATGTGTGTGTGTGTGTGTGTGTGTGTACATTACTGTACAGTCTTTACAGCCACACCTACACTTTTTCTCGTAAGTGTATATATTGTAATGTATATGATTGTAAATTTTGACTTGGTCCGCAATCGATATGGACCGTGACTTGATGGATACCGTAATGAAATTGACTGGATTCTTTGGATCTGATATATTTGCATGTCCGTTATAAATAGATATAGAGTGTAACATATTTGTGGATAGTAGTCTATTATGACTAGATCCTCTGGATCCAGAGATTCTATCTTTAGTTTTAAATCGATAATTAATTGGTTTTAAATTGATAATTATTTAGTTTCGTAAAAATTGGTCGTTGCCAATTTACCGGCGGTTTTTACATAAATTTCTTATGTTCTTGTGGTTCGGAACCCACGTAAAATTGTAGGTCCCCTCCGCCACCACGGAGGACATACACAATACACGATTACGAACACAGTTAGGTAGACCAGCCATGAGTGGATCCTAGGGTCTTTGTTGGTCTGAAACATTATAACATTATAACATTATAACCAAACTCGCATAATGCAAGTTTGGATGACTTTAATATTCAATGTATGGTAAATTCTTTCACCTATTATTATTTATATGTTGTTCATTCATACGTCCATTTCCTTTCTTGACCTTTATCTTTTGTTAATTTTATTAATTATAATTATTCATTCAGCTACCTATTGTCTACCTATTGTCAACCTATTGTGTGACTACCAATATGTGTACAAAACTTCATGCATTCGTACATGTTCGCAAATGATCATGATCACGTACGTAGTTACCTTACATGTAGGTACGTTCGCATGTATTTCTCTTTATTTCTTTTCTTTAAATTAATTAATTTCTCGCAATACTCATAAATGCTTATGCAAGTGTTCGAATTCCGCTGACAGCAGCGAAAACGAGAGCTTCTGAGGTGAAAATCTCCTCTCGCTTGCTTCTAATTTATAAAACATTATTATCTGTGTTATGTTATATATATATATATATATATATATATATATATATATATATATATATATATATATGAATAAAAATTCCATGGATCTTACTGAAAAACTGAATAATGCACGTACTGAAACTAACGATAGATTGATCAGTTTTGACGTTTGTTCATTGTTTACAAAAGTGCCGATTGACGATATGCTTGACTTTCTCTCCCAAGAATTATATAAGTATGACCTGCCACTACCTTCACACATTGTTTTGGAACTTATTAAGCTTTGCATCAAAGAGTGTAAATTCACTTTCAATAACGAGTATTATCAACAAGTTTTTGGGATGGCCATGGGCAACCCCTTGTCGCCCCTCCTCTCCAATATTTATATGGAGTTTTTTCGAAATTACTTACATTCCGAGAATCCTGGGGGTTGGCATCCCTTGGTTGCGGTACGTCAACGATATTTTGTGTATCTGGCCCATGAATCGTGACCTGGATAACTTCCTCCTTCAGTTAAATGATCAAGTCCCCTCCATTAAGTTTACTTTAGAAGTGTAACAAGACAACTCAATCCTGTTTTTGGATCTGCGTGTACATAGGGAAAGCCCAGGTTTTAAGTTTAGTATCTATCGGAAAAAAAAAACAATTTGCCCTACGTACACTTTTACTCGGGACATGACACCCCCACTAAGAAGGTCATTTTTTCTTCAATGTTTCTCCGCGCCCTTAGGATCGCCAGTCCGGAATACATCGATGCCGAATTAGAAAAAATCAACGGTATTGGAAGTGATCTGTGTTATCCATCTGCGTTTATGGAATCTTGTCTCAACAAGGCAAAACGAACTTTCTATCGTGTGAATAATAACACTCGTACTTTGTCAAAAAATATTTTAGTACTTCCATTTTTCCCGGGCTTTTTAGGCATTGCTAATGTACTTAAACTTTTGGATATTAATGTAGTATTTTCATATAACAATATTGTGAAAAATATCATAGTAAAAAATAGCCCTACCAATAATTCAGGCATTATCTATAAAATTGGTTGTAAACAATGTGATTCATTTTACATAGGTCAGACGGGAAAGGATTTCCACACACGTATAAAACAGCATCAATATTCCG
Organism: Bathynomus jamesi; assembly: GCA_023014485.1. Lineage (NCBI taxonomy): Eukaryota > Metazoa > Arthropoda > Malacostraca > Isopoda > Cirolanidae > Bathynomus > Bathynomus jamesi. The sequence continues at coordinate 342,010 of JAJOZX010001160.1, forward strand.
TTAGAACAGGACAGTCGTCCAGTGCCCTTTTTGTCCACTTGTCAGAGTTATCCCACTGTATTGACTGGAATAATGCTTCAGTTTTATTTCACTCTAGCAACATTGTTAATAGAAATATTCTTGAGTCTGCCATTATCCAACTTACAAATAACTTCAACATAAGCAAAGGTATTTTTCAACTCGATCCTGTTGTTTTGAATTCCTTCAGAACAGATTTAGATAAGAAGGGTAGAACGCTAAATCTTTAGTAAACTTGTATGCTACTCTAATAACTTTTATTTTTCAATTTATTTTTATATACATCGAACCTTAAACAAGAAGGGTAGAGTGCTAAAACCCGGGCAGATTTCCAGTATATATATATATATATATATATATATATATATATTTTTTTTTATAACATTGGTTGGAAACAATTCATTTAATCTTGTGCTAAAAATCGGTAGTTTTTTTTTTATAACATTGGTTGGAAAGAATTCATTTGATCTTGTGCTAAAAATCGAGTTTTTCCTTACAAATTTGTATGCGCCTCCCACAATCTTTTAATTTTTTTTTTTTTTTCGTTTATTATATATATATACCGGGTGGCCCAAAAAAAATGGCACCAATTTTGAGAAGTGATAACTTAATAACCACTGCAGCTAGGGACTTAACAAAACAACCAAATGAAAGATAATTCTTTTCTCTTTAAATACTTATTCTAGGGCTTGATGGTTATAAGCCCATATAATGCCCAAAATTGGCTTCCAAACAAAATATACAAAAAAAAAAGTTGCGCATTTATATTTATTCCTTGATCCTAATTTTAAATGAAATTTTTCTATTCCAGACCCCTCAAGATGGGATTGAGAGAATCTGATAAGAACATTATACAAGCACTACGTGAAGAAAAAGGATATTCATTAAACAGAATCCTTTACGAATTTCCAAATAGAAATTGGAAAAAAAGAACTGTGGCACATTTTTTACAAAAACTTAAAGAAACCGGCAGCAGTCAACGGCGTCCGGGAAGTGGTCGACCAAAAAGTATTAGAACGCCAGAAAACATTGAAAAAGTAAATGAAATGGTTTTAAGTCAAGAGGAACAACCGGGAACAAGTAAAAGTGAACGTGAAGTTGCGAAAGAAACCGGATTTCACGTTCATCAGTACAGCGAATAATTCGAAAAGATCTTGGGTTGAAAACATTTAAGAGGGTGAAGGTTACTGCTTTATCGGAGCCTGTGAAAGAAAGACGTTTCCATCGATGTAAAAATCTATTGCGAAGATTTCGGTCAAATGAGTCTGTGAAAAAAATTTGGTTTTCTGATGAGAAACGATTTACGGTCGAAACACCACGAAATACCCAAAATGATCGGGTTCGTGCAGCAGTGGCGACAAAAACTCATGTTGACCCAAAACGACTTTTGCGTGAAAAAAAACACTTTTCAGATTCGATAATGGTTTCCCTTGCAGCGTTATCTGAGAACAAAACATCCATCATTTTATTCAGCGAGGCGTTAAAATTAACTCAATTTACTACTGTAATGACATTTTGTCTCCAATGTTGTCAGAGATCAAGGAGACGAGCACTGATTTTGTGTTCATGCAAGATGGAGCCCCATCTCATACAGCCAAGGAAACAATAACATTTCTCAATAATAATTGTCCTGGTTTTATCGAACCAAATAATTGGCCACCATGCAACCCAGATCTAAACCCCATTGACTACTTCGTGTGGTCTGCCTTAGAGAGAGAAGTCTACCATGGTCAGAAAATCCGTGATGTGAACCATCTTCGTGAACGAATTCAGGCTGCATGGGAAAATCTCTCACAAGTGACGATCTCGAAGGCAATTTCAAAATGGAGGGCGAGATTACAGGCTGTGGTTGACCATAATGGAGGGCAGATTGAGCCATTTATTGAAAATTAGGTTTAACTTAAAAGGAATAAATATAAATGCGCAACTTCTTTTTGTATATATTTTTTGGAAGCCAATTTTGGGCATTATATGGGCTTATAACCATCAAGCCATAGAATAAGTATTTAAAGAGAAAAGAATTATCTTTCATTTGGTTGTTTTTTTAAGTCCCTAGCTGCAATGGTTATTGAGATATCCCTTCTCAAAATTGGTGCCATTTTTTTGGGCCACCCTGTATATATATATATATATATATATATATATATATATATATATATATATATATATATCGTAAAGAACGACGCTTGTATAGGAAATATTCCGCGTAAGACGGAGAGAGAGAACGAAACAAATGAAAAAATGAGGTAACCACCCGGGAATCGAACCCGGGATCTTCCGATTGCCGGTCAGATGCAATACCATTACACCATGGGCCTCACTCTTCCAAATGCCGTAATTCTTCTACATACTCGCAGAAACCAATGCCCCAAGGGGGCACCTCCCGCATGCCGTAACATTATATACATTCAACTGCAAAGAACACGCAGTATAAATAATGTAAAGAGCGACGCTTGTATAGGAGATATTCCGCGCAAGACAGAGAGAGAGAACGAAACAAATGAAAAAATGAGGTAACCACCCGGGAATCGAACCCGGGATCTTCCGATTGCCGGTCAGATGCGATACCATTACACCATGGGCCTCACTCTTCCAAATGCGGGAGGTGCCCCCTTGGGGCATTGGTTTCTGCGAGTATGTAGAAGAATTACGGCATTTGGAAGAGTGAGGCCCATGGTGTTATGGTATCGCATCTGACCGGCAATCGGAAGATCCCGGGTTCGATTCCCGGGTGGTTACCTCATTTTTTCATTTGTTTCGTTCTCTCTCTCTCGTCTTGCGCGGAATATCTCCTATACAAGCGTCGTTCTTTACGTTATTTATACTGCGTGTTCTTTGCAGTTGAATGTATATAATGTTACGGCATGCGGGAGGTGCCCCCTTGGGGCATTGGTTTCTGCGAGTATGTAGAAGAATTACGGCATTTGAAAGAGTGAGGCCCATGGTGTAATGGAATCGCATCTGACCGGCAATCGGAAGATCCCGGGTTCGATTCCCGGGTGGTTACCTCATTTTTTCATTTGTTTCGTTCTCTCTCTCGTCTTGCGCGGAATATCTCCTATACAAGCGTCGTTCTTTACGTTGTTTATACTGCGTGTTCTTTGCAGTTGAATGTATATATATATATATATATATATATATATATATATATATATATATATGATGAAAACCACGAAGGAAAGGAAACACAAAATGGTGTTCAAGCGCTTTCGTCTAATGACATCCTCAGGAACACTGAAGTACATAAAAGGGTTACAGCCTATATATAGGTTACAGAAAGAAAAAAGAAAAAAGAAAGAAAAAAAGAAAAATAAATAATATATATATATATATACATACATCCATATATATAATATATATATATAATATAATATTATATAATATTATATATGCAATAAACGGAGAAGTAAAAATAAAAATTAAAAATTAAAGGATTATCAGAGAGGCATACAGATTTGTAAGGAAAAACTATCGATTTTTAGCACAAGATCAAATGAATTATAAAAATACAAATTTATACTGGAAATCTGCCCGGGTTTTAACACTCTGCTTTTTATGGTTAAGTTTCGATGTATATAAAAATAAAATGAAAATTAAAAGTTAATAAAGTAGCATACAAGTTTACCAAAGATTTAGCGTTCTACCCTTCTTATCTAAATCTGTTTTGAAGGAATTCAAAACAACAGGATCGAGTTGAAAAAGACCTTTGCTTATGTTGAAGTTATTTGAAAGTTGGATAATGGCAGACTCAAGAATATTTCTATTAACAATGTTGCTAGAGTGGAATAAAACTGAAGCATTATTCCAATCAATACAGTGGGATAACTCTGACAAATGGACGAAAAGGGCACTGGACAACTGTCCTGTTCTAACGGAATATTGATGCTGTTTTATACGTGTGTGCAAATCCTTTCCCGTCTGACCTATGTAAAAGGAATCACATTGTTTACAACCAATTTTATAGATAATGCCTGAATTATTGGTAGGGCTATTTTTTACTATGATATTTTTCACAATATTGTTATATGAAAATACTACATTAATATCCAAAAGTTTAAGTACATTAGCAATGCCTAAAAAGCCCGGGAAAAATGAAAGTACTAAAATATTTTTTGACAAAGTACGAGTGTTATTATTGACACGACTGTAAATTCACTTTCAATAACGAGTATTAACAAGTTTTTGGGATGGCCATGGGCAACCCCTTATCGCCCCTCCTTTCCAATATTTATATGGAGTTTTTCGAAATTACTTACATTCCGAGAATCCTTGGGGTTGGCATCCCTTGGTTGCGGTACGTCGACGATATTTTGTGTATCTGGCCCATGAATCGTGACCTGGATAACTTCCTCCTTCAGTTTAATGATCAAGTCCCCTCCATTAAGTTTACTTTAGAAGTGGAACAAGACAATTCAATCCCATTTTTGGATGTGCGTGTACATAGGGAAAGCCCAGGTTTTAAGTTTAGTATCTATCGGAAAACAACAAACAATTTGTCCTACGTACACTTTTACTCGGGACATGACACCCCCACTAAGAAGGCCATTTTTTCATCAATGTTTCTCCGCGCCCTTAGGATCGCCAGTCCGGAATACATCGATGCCGAATTGGAAAAAATCAACGGTATTGGAAGTGATCTGTGTTATCCATCTGCGTTTATGGATTCTTGTCTCAACAAGGCAAAACGAACTTTCTATCGTGTCAATAATAACACTCGTACTTTGTCAAAAAATATTTTAGTACTTCCATTTTTCCCGGGCTTTTTAGGCATTGCTAATGTACTTAAACTTTTGGATATTAATGTAGTATTTTCATATAACAATATTGTGAAAAATATCATAGTAAAAAATAGCCCTACCAATAATTCAGGCATTATCTATAAAATTGGTTGTAAACAATGTGATTCCTTTTACATAGATCAGACGGGAAAGGATTTGCACACACGTATAAAACAGCATCAATATTCCGTTAGAACAGGACAGTTGTCCAGTGCCCTTTTCGTCCATTTGTCAGAGTTATCCCACTGTATTGATTGGAATAATGCTTCAGTTTTATTCCACTCTAGCAACATTGTTAATAGAAATATTCTTGAGTCTGCCATTATCCAACTTTCAAATAACTTCAACATAAGCAAAGGTCTTTTTCAACTCGATCCTGTTGTTTTGAATTCCTTCAAAACAGATTTAGATAAGAAGGGTAGAACGCTAAATCTTTGGTAAACTTGTATGCTACTTTATTAACTTTTAATTTTCATTTTATTTTTATATCCATCGAAACTTAACCATAAAAAGCAGTGTTAAAACCCGGCAGATTTCCAGTATAAATTTGTATTTTTATAATTCATTTGATCTTGTGCTAAAAATCGATATTTTTTCCTTACAAATCTGTATGCCTCTCTGATAATCCTTTAATTTTTAATTTTTATTTTTACTTCTCCGTTTATTGATATATATATATATATATAATATATATATATATATATATGGTGTGTGTATATATATATATATATATATATATATATATATATATATATATTATTTCTTTTTTTTTTTTTTCTTTCTTTTTTCTTTCTGTAACCTATATATATATAGGCTGTAACCCTTTTATGTACTTCAGTGTTCCTGAGGATGTCATTAGACGAAAGCGCTTGAGCACCATTTTGTGTTTCCTTTCCTTCGTGGTTTTATTCATCATAAATATTTTTCACGTGTTACTTTCGTGAAATAATTTTCATATATATATATATATATAAATTAATATACTGCGTGGTCATTGCAGTTAAATGTACATATTCACGATTTGCGAGGGTGCCCTCTCAGGGCATTGGTTTCTGCCCTATGTAGGAGAATTTCGACTTATGACTGATCGAGGTCCGTGGTGTAATGGTAGCGCATCCGACCGGTAATCGGAAGGCCCTGGGTTCGATTCCCGGGCGGTTCACCTCATTTTTCATTTGTTCGTTATTTCTCTTCCTCGTGTGCAGAACGCTTCTCTATACTTACGTCGTTTCTATACATTAATATACTGCGTGGTCATTGCAGTTAAATGTACATATTCACGATTTGCGAGGGTGCCCTCTCAGGGCATTGGTTTCTGCCCTATGTAGGAGAATTTCGACTTATGACTGATCGAGGTCCGTGGTGTAATGGTAGCGCATCCGACTGGTAATCGGAAGGCCCTGGGTTCGATTCCCGGGCGGTTGACCTCATTTTTCATTTGTTCGTTATTTCTCTTCCTCGTGTGCAGAACGCTCCTCTATACTTACGTCGTTTCTATACATTAATATACTGCGTGGTCATTGCAGTTAAATGTGTGTGTATATATATATATATATATATATATATATTATTTTTTTTTTTTTTTCTGTAACCTATATATAGGCTGTAACTCTTTATGTCCTTCAGTGCTAAAAATCGATAGTTTTTCCTTACAAATTTGTATGCGCCTCCCACAATCCTTTAATTTTTTGTTTTTTAATTTTTTGTCCGTTTATTGTATATATATATATATATAATATATTTTTTTTTTCTGTAACCTATATATAGGCTGTAACTCTTTATGTACTTCAGTGTTCCTGAGGATGTCATTAGACGAAAGCGCTTGAGCACCATTCTGTCTTTCCTTTCCTTCGTGGTTTTATTCGTCATGAATATTTTTCACGTGTTACTTTCGTGAAATAATTTTCATATATATATATATATATATTATATATATATATATATATATACACCGTATGTGCCCATGTACTTTATGTTATACTCCTAACATCCTAATTGTCTATAAATATGAAACACTGTAAAAAAAAACTATAGCTAACTGCTTAATTGTAATTAACTGTAATACTTTAATATAATGTAATTGATGTACTTTAATGAAGCTATAATTAACGATAATAATTTAATATAATGTAATTAATGTACTTTAATGAAACTGTAATAAGCGAATGTGAATTAATTGGTAATTATAATCATAGTTGTAATAAACCAAAATTACAATGTACTCAGTGATGTATTTGGGATTGTACTCAATGTACGACCCGACATTATGTCGCCATTTAGGAATGTACACTCGGCGATATTATTATTATTTTTGGGGGGATAAATTTTTGATGTGCTTTCTACTTTGACAAATAACTGGTGACTTGTTCTTTTTAAAATTTCTTAATAATTTTTAGATTTAGCTTAATAATGATTCCTGAGTAACTTTTGCAATGTTCATGTTTTGTATACGTTCTCTCTTCGTTATAAAAGATGAAGTCATGTCTTGCCTAAGCATTTAATTGTAAATCTTCAACCTTTAATTTTTGCTCATATGCATATCTTAGTATAAAGATGCATAGTTCGATTTCCACTTCTAATTAACTCGGCGGATCAGGAAAATAATCAGATCTGGAAATACGTCGTTTAAGATAAAAATATGGCTTCCTCTTCCTATATTCTGTTTATCTGGTTAAACATTGTCACGGCAAAAAAGTTTACTTTATTTTTAGCTATTGTGCAAAAATAATACAGCCTTTTCAACATTTAATAATAATGATGTTAGCAGAAAATGGGTATATAAACTCATAAAATTTCTTCCATGTTCATTCTGAATTAGACTACGAGGCTGAGCATTACCTGTAACATTTTAGCAGTAAATTATAGTAAGAAAAAGTCTTTATCTTCTCCTTCGAGCCGTGTTCTCTTCAGAGAACTTAGTCATTAAAATCTCCCAATACGTTACAAGAAGAATCGGGGGAACCCTCGGAGAATTTAATAAGCCTCTCAGAATCCTCCGAGCCACTATAAAAGAACTCGGAGAGTAGTATAGAAGAAACTACTGCAAGTAACAAATTCGTTGCTGCCTCCTAACCAGAACCCCCGTCGACTTCGAACCAACCCAGGCCATAGACGGAGGGGTTAACAAGTGGCGACCTTGCCAGGATAACAACTGGCGACCCTGCCCCAGGATTCTTCCAGTCTTCCAGACACTGGAAATATAAGAAACTGGCGACTCTGCAATTAGGATTCTTCCAGTCTTCCAGACCCTGGAAATAGAATAGTGACCCATGCATCAGGATTCTTCAAGTCTTCCAGACCCTGGAAATAGAACAACTGGCGACCTCTGCATCCTCCAGTCTTCCAGATCCTGGAACTAGAACCAACATCCAGTTGACCGGCGTGTCACGACTTCCAGTTCGTCACATCCACCCTTGAACCGGTGTGTCACGACTCCAAGTTCCCCACGCCTAGTTTTCATCCAAGAACAAGTGGCCAGTAAGACACGTCTTCAGGACACGTCTCCAAGGATTTCGCCGTAGGAATCTTGTTAAGTACAGAACTCCTCTTTTAAAGTAATCTCTAAACATTTGAGAAGTCAGTATTATTAACAGTTAATAACTAGTATCAAGCCAGAGTTAACAAGAAACACAGTGAACATTCAATCCACCAGTGATACATTTCTTTTTAGTGAAACCGAGTTATTTTCACTATTATAGTTATAGAATAATTTTATTTTATGTACCAAACATAATATTAAACGTACCTTCGCGTACATTCGAGTGAAATGTTTACATTTTTTATTTTTGTTTACAATTTTTTCAAATTATTGAATTGAATTGATTTGAAATTATTGTGCATTTATTGTGCATCATTATATTAAGAGAAAGAGAGAGTTTATAGTTTATAGAGACACTTGATAGCAGTTCAAGTCAGTAGGTTGCATCCAGAGGGACAACCGCCCTAGAGATTATAACAATACTTGATAGCAGTTCAAGTTAGTTCAAGTCAGTAGGTTGCATCCAGAGGGACAACCGCCCTAGAGATTATAACAATACTTGATAGCAGTTCAAGTCAGTTCAAGTCAGTTTAAGTCAGTTTCAAGTCAGTCAGTCAGTTAGTTTCAAGTCAGTCAGTCAATTTCAAATCAGTTGTAGTCAGTTCCAAGTCAGTTGTAGTCAGTTCCAAGTCAGTTGTAGTCAGTTCCAAGTCAGTTGTAGCAGTTCCAAGTCAGTTGTAGTCAGTTTTAAGTCAGTTGTAGTCAGTTTCAAGTCAGTTGTAGTCAGTTTCAAGTCAGTTTCAAGTCAAGTTCAAGTCAGTTTCAAGTCAAGTTCAAGTCAATTTCAAGTTAGTTTCAAGTTAGTTTCAAGTCAGTTCCAAGTCAGTTCAGTACAGTCAATTTAATTCAACCTTTTTTGTTGTTTAAGAGAATTTACTTCAACCTGAATTGACAGGTTTGTGTCCTTAATTCAACCTTCTGTCTTTTTTGCATGCAGTAATCGCGTGTATAAATATATAGGTGAAATTATATAATTTATTATTTGTAACCAAAACAGTTTTTACAAATGTTTGTAACGATTTTTATAATTATTGTGATGTATATGATGACAGTAATAGTGTAGTAACTAATCGATCATGTCCCAATGACTTTTTAAATTACTATGGGAGGAACATGCCGTTCCTCCGTTTTGTTTAAACTCCTTTAATTTGTGTTCTGAGCAGTGTGACAATCAATCTTTTTCTAAAGAGCAAAGTGCTCACGAAAAGACGTATTGTTAATTTCAGACATCATATCTCCACGATTGGTCACTCAATTCCCCCGAATGCAGTATTCCAAATTTTGTTTTTTTCCCAATACCCCAACCCCAGTTGAACCCAGTGTCAACCAGGGAAATGGTTCAACTATAGTTGACTCTACCTTGGCTCCAGTCAAACCACAGTTTAACTATCTGTTTTCTTTCACCCAGGTTGGTCCAGAAGCCAACCAGGAGCGTCTTTTGATACTGCGGAACATTCCTCAATATCATAACGTGATCGCCCCAACGATCATTCTCGTCTTTCTTCCTTCCTACTTTGCTGATTTTTCCTTTTGTTTTGGCTTTTCCTGGACCCCCTTCGGAAACCAGTAAAAGTTATTCTTCTTAATCCCGACAAGCCACCTCCTTTTTGAGTGAGCAAGGCTCGCATGGTGAGTCCACTATTTTCCGGGGCATGTTGCGAATCCCCTGTAACCGTATGACCCGCATGCCCTATCGTATGGCCACCTAACCATGCACCTAATTTATCCTGCTCCGTATGTTCGTGAAATTTACCCGTATGACCGCACATACTCTAAATTTAGGTTAAGTTGTGTTTTCTATTTTTAAGAATATTATATGGAACTTATAACCCCATGTTCAGTTCATTAAAATGCATAATTGATTTCTATTTTTAATTTGTATTCTTCATTTTCTTTATTCAATTAATCGTGAATAATTGTCGTTAAATTGTTATTATACCATTTGTAAGGTAATCAAACAAAATTATAGCCAATTTTGACACTTTATACCGGAACACCATTTTTCCCCTTCTAATAATTTTGTTACACCATTCTAATATTACTAATTACATAACTGTACTCTCCCCATGAATTTCACTAAACCCTGTTATCACCTATGCCCCGTCAAATCATCAAATGAAAATTCAATTATCGTATTGATACTTCTGGTTAATATTAATGGTTATATACTATTCATATATGGCTGTGAATGTTACTAGTCGAATTTAATTGTGTCGAAATTCAATTTTAATACCTCGAGATTTACTTTCATTAATTGTAAGTTCTTCTAAGTGCGTTTTTTAATTACCTTAATATACGTGCAACTGATTTAATTATATAAAATCTATAATCCTAATTGAATTTTATTACTTTTGACACATTCGAATTCATTTTCCTTCCGTACCTCAAGTCACTTTTACATTGAAACTCATACGCATACATCATTATTAATACTACCTGTATTAGAATTTAATAATAATTCACTTAAACTTAAAGGATTTTATAACCCTACTCCCATTTTAAATTATTATACACTGTTTTTAAACTTTGTTAATTCGAAAACCTTCCGAATCCCTACACATACACACGCCATGTATGCACACTATATATACTATATATACACAAACCTTATTCTAAAATCATTGGATATCACAATAAACTATTTAATTGCGTGTAAGTGCTAACTCTGATATTTACTCAAGATTATTTAATCTATTTAATCGTAATAATTGTTGCTTACTATATATACACTCTTGCTCATGCATTTACTAAGTTATTTTAACCAAAGCTAATCTGTTCCTTAAAGTATATATATATATATATATATATATATATATATATATATATATATATATAATATATATATAATCCTAATCCACCAATGACCACTAATGATCTAGTTCTTCACGGGATGAACCAATTACTCTCATAATCTACATACTCATATTCTACGTATATATATGTATGCGCACTTACGTATAACTTCACCATTTGGACATATCACCAACCACTTACACTCTGTACCTAATACACATAAATAAACACTTCACCACAGGTCTATACATCATCCATTACGTAATTCTATCTTTCTTCTCCCTCTATATTCTTAATGGTTAACAACATCTAAGTATCTAAAACTGTAACTAAATAAATTTTAATATTTTTACGAAATTAATTTTACTTTTTTGTTAACTAAATTTTAATATTATACGAATTTGTTCGTACTTGCAATACGACCATTCTCCCACCGCTGAAAACTCTATCCAACAATAAAATTTAAGTCGATTTTTATCTACACTAGTCCATCAAATTACTGTATTAAATGTACGATCATGGTAACTTTGGAAATTCCTGAACCTTAAAATTTAAATTTCCCTTTTACCTTCTGTTCATTAGGTATGTACTTTTTCCACAGGAAAATAAAAATTTTGTTAAAAATTTAACAATATCATTGGTTGTCTAACTTAAGTGGTTGTCTAAAATTAGATTTGATTAATGTACATTGTACTTAACCACCCCAACTCACGTATTGTATATAAATTTGTAATTATAAAAACCATTAGTCATCATCTAGTTTGAATTAGTTAGGATATTATATTATTGTATTAATATCATTCTAGAGGGAAGAGCCCTGTAAAAATGAACAATGAATAATTCCTATATAATCTTTATATTCAAATATTCATTTTTACATAAGGACCAAACTCGCATAATGCAAGTTTGGATGACTTTAGTATTCAATGTATGGTAAATTCTTTAACCTATTATTATTTATATGTTGTTCATTCATACGTCCATTTCCTTTCTTGACCTTTATCTTTTGTTAATTTTATTAATTATTCATTCAGCTACCTATTGTCTACCTATTGTCAACCTATTGTGTGACTACCAATATGTGTACAAAACTTTATGCATTCGTCCATGTTCGCAAATGATCATGATCACGTACGTAATTACCTTACATGTAAGTACGTTCACATGTATTCTTTTTATTTCTTTTCTTTAAATTAATTAATTTCTCGCAATACTCATAAATGCTTATGCATTTCACAATTAAACACGTGAAATGAATGAATGCTGCAAACCCACAAGGAAAAAGAAAAACGATTCCAAAGCCTTTCGTGTATTCAGAGCTACACCTCTGAATACAGGAAAGGCCTTGGAATCGTTTTTCTTTTTCCTTGTGGGTTTGCAGCATATATATATATATATATATACCGTATGTGCCCATGTACTTTATGTTATACTCCTAACATCCTAATTGTCTATAAATATGAAACACTGTAAAAAAAACTATAGTTAACTGTTTAATTGTAATTAACTCTAATACTTTAATATAATATAATTGATGTACAGTACTTTAATGAAACTATAATTAACAATAATAATTTAATATAATGTAATTAATGTACTTTAATGAAACTATAATTAACGATAATAATTTAATATAATGTAATTAATGTACTTTAATGAAACTGCAATAAGCGAATGTGAATTAATTGGTAATTATAATTATAGTTGTAATAAACCAAAATTACAATGTGCTCAGTGATGTACTTGGGATTATTAATATTTTTTTTTTCGTTGGGATAAATTTTTGATGTGCTTTCTACTTTGCCAAATAATTGGTGACTTGTTCTTTTTAAAATTTCTTAATCATTTTTAGATTTATAATGAATCTTGAGTAACTTTTGCAATGTTCATGTTTTGTATACGTTCTCTCTTCGTTATAAAAGATGAAGTCATGTCTTGCCTAAGCATTTAATTGTAAATCTTCAACCTTTAATTTTTGCTCATATGCATATCTTAGTATAAAGATGCATAGTTCGATTTCCACTTCTAATTAACTCGGCGGATCAGGAAAACATCAGATCTGAAAATACGCCGTTTAAAATAAAAATATGGCTTCCTCTTCCTATATTCTGTTTATCTGTTTAAACATTGTCACGGCAAAAAAGTTTACTTTATTTTTAACTATTGTGCAAAAATAATACAGCCTTTTCAATAATATGATGTTAGCAGAAAATGGGTATATAAACTCATAAAATTTCTTCCATGTTCATTCTGAATTAGACTACGAGGCTAAGCATTACCTGTAACATTTTAGCAGTAAATTACAGTAAGAAAAAGTCTTTATCTTCTCCTTCGATGCCGTGCTCCCTTCAGAGAACTTAGTCATTAGAATCTCCCGATACGTTACAAGAAGAATCGGAGGAACCCTCAGAGAATTTAATAAGCCTCTCGGAATCCTCCGAGCCACTATAGAAGAACTCGGAGAGTGGTATAGAAGAAACTAATGCAAGTAACAAATCCGTTGCTGCCTCCTAACCAGAACCCCCGTCGACTTCGAACCAACCCAGGCCATAGACGGAGGGGTGTATATATATATTTGACGCTGTAAGCCCATTTATAGCCATTCCTTTATTTATTTATCTTACGTACTTAATTGTGAAATTTATCCTATATATATAATCAGAGCTGGGCACTTGCGGCATATTTTGCGGTACTGCGGTACTGCGGTACTACCGCACTACCAAACCGGCACCAAACCGGTACGCGGAAATTTGAATGCGGTAGCGGTACTGCGGTACTTTCAGCGATCCTTTGCGGTACTGCGTTATGCGGTTCCGGTTTGCGGTAGTACCGCAGTACCGCAGTACCGCAAAATATGCCGCAAGTGCCCAGCTCTGATATATATATACAGGGTGTCCACAAAGTCCTGTTCAGGTGTCACGTATTCAATTGTCCGCTGTATTGAACTGTCCTCTGAGCACTTCTGCGCATGCGCGAAATCTAGCGAACAGTTCAGAATATAGCACTCATGATTTGAAGTGACCACTGGTTTGGACCGTCCACTAGCATTTATGCGCATGCGTGAAATGATAAGCATGTCATGTATAAATACATAACTAAACTGCGTTTATTAATCAATTATGGAATTCAATTTGTAATATAAACAATAATCTCGTGAATATTTGCATGACTGTTGCTTTTCATCGTTATTGGGAAATCAACCTTTTATTATTGCAGTTATATGAAATTAAGATTTTTAATGGGAGGTGGCAGTGGCGCAGCCAGGGTTAGTAGAAAAGGGCGAGGCCTCCCACGAAAAAATTCCCAAAAATGCGATGGTATGATTTTGTTTTATATTTCGAATTATATAGTTTTTTACTATTCGACTATAATTCGACTATATTTTTTCTTTATATTTCGACTACACAGTTTTCGTACTACAAATACTTTTTCAATCTTTCCGATCTGTTCTGCATTTCGTTATCAGCCATTGTACAACTTGATTAAAATATCTTGGAAAACTGCAAATTGGATTAAAGCAACTAGTAAACCAAGCAAATTTACAAGAAACTATCTTAAAAATCGAAAATTAAAGCGAAAAAACTAGCAAACCAAACAAACAGCGGACGATTCAAACCACAAGCCACCACAATTTGTGACATCTGTTTTGCGCATGCGCAGAAGTGCTCAGAGGACAGTTCAATACAGCGGACAGTTGAATACGTGACACCGGTTTTAAAATTTTATTACAACAAATCCAAAAGAGATATAATAATGCAGTTTTTGCATTTTGTTGCTTAACGAATGAAGTTTTTTTTTTTTATTTACAGGTTGTAATCTGAGTGTCAAGTTGCTACTGATAGAAGCTTGAACGAAAATGGTGACTACACAGGAGAAAGCTCAATGTGTAATGTGGTCTGCGGAGTCGAAATCAGTGACAACTGTTCAACGGAATTACTGTCGTCAATATGACAAAGATCCTCCCTCCAAACACAAGCATTAGGAAGTGGTTTTACAAGTTTTAGGAGACAGTTAGTGTGAATGACTCGCCAAGACTCGTCGAAGAGACGTTCCAACGCAGCTCTAGAAAGTCTATTAGTCGTGTCTCAAGTTAACTGTAGCTACCAAGATCAACGGTATACAAAGTTGTACACAAGAGATTGCATCTTTAAGCGTATAAAGTGCAAATAGTCCAAGCTTTACAAACCAGATTACACATTGAGCTTTCTCCTGTGTAGTCGCCACTTTCGTTCAAACTTCTATCAATAGCAGCTTGACACTCAAATTACAACCTGTAAATTAAGAACAAAACTTCTTTAGTTAAGCAACAAAATGCAAAGAACGGCCTTATTGTATCTCTCTTGGTTTTGTTGTAATAAAATTTTAAAACCGGAACAGGACTTCGTGGACACCCTGTGTGTATATACACATATATGTGTATATATGTACACGTCAACAATAACATAAAAAGAAAACGGGGGAGCGGTGGCTCTGCTTGGGGGAATAGAGTCAAGAGTCGCTCAACAAATGAGCTGATGCTCACTGACTCAAATAAATTTCTGCGCATGCTCAAAATGCAGGAAGTCCAACACTAACTGTATATTATACAGTATGTACTGTATATGAGTACCTACGCTATGATGTTGTAGTCGTGGTGGTAATCGCAGACTTTTTTGAGAAGAATGTTCCCCCGGCCGTATGGCCTATGTTTCAAGTAAGTAAAAGAATGTGATTTCAAGCATAGTCCAATATAATGAGACAATATTTCAAGTCAAGTAAAATTTTGGACGAAAACAAGATGGCTTAATTATGCCACTATTTCATGTGACCTCAAGACATAACTGCCATGAAAATTAGGAGGCTCAGCCTATCAAATTTTTAAAATAAATTTTTCAAATTCAATTTAAATA
Source organism: Bathynomus jamesi (assembly GCA_023014485.1). Classification (NCBI taxonomy): domain Eukaryota; kingdom Metazoa; phylum Arthropoda; class Malacostraca; order Isopoda; family Cirolanidae; genus Bathynomus; species Bathynomus jamesi. Next base: position 358,026 of record JAJOZX010001160.1, read on the forward strand.
ATCTATTAGGTCACATTTGTAGGGTGAAAAAAGTAGGAAGCAAATGGCAAGATTTTCTCTGTTGTGCTACAATTTTTTTATAGTAATTTTTTTTTATAGTATTTATTGAATAGATTTTACTTTATCTGGATTATTAATTAAAGTATAAATAGTTGTATTCCTATGTTTTAAGCTTAATTTAACTTAGTATTTAGAGAGATCCAGAGGATAGCCTAACTTTGACCATAAAACTTTAAATTGAGTTAAAGAACATTATTTAAGACCACTTTAGAGTAGACTGTGACTGTAAGGTTTGTAAGAAGGAAGTTAGGGAAGCGGATAAGCGAGAGTTGTGATGATTGGTGTCACTCACCCTGTATCAAAATTACAGGACTAGTATACCGGGGTATGAAGTAAACAAATATTTTGTGGTTTTGCAGTAAGTGTTTAGATGAGGTTAGGGACGTGTTTAAGCTACTACCTCAGAATATAGTAGGCTTAAGTTAGTTGGCCCAATGATTGATAGTGTATCTGGCTTAAGTTAGTTGGCCCAATGATTGATAGTGTATCTAATGAGATTAATGCAACAGTTAGGCCAGAAACAGGAAATACTAATGTAAGATGTAGTGAGGTTGAGCCTGAGCCTAGTCCAAGTGTTAGTGACAGGGGTGCAGGTTCAAGTAAAGTTGAACCTAAGCCTAGTGTTAGTGATAAGGATGCAGGTCCGAGTTAGGCTGGATGAATGGTTTTATCACACTGTCATTTTACACACCAAAATACATTTTTTTAGTAGTACAGTGGAACCTTGCTTAACGAGCATAATTCGTTCCCGAATTGTGCTCGTTATGCAAAATGCTCGTTAAACAAGGCAATTTTTTCCATAGGAATCAATGTAAAATATGATAATGCGTCCATGCTTAAAAATACTTAAAAATATTTATAATGATATTTAAAGGCGTTTTTTAAATTATTATTGCATGAAATGAAAAGATTATTAATAAAAATTAACCCAAAAGAGAATGTAAATAATTAGTAAACGGTGAAATTTATAAATAACTTACGAAGAGAGAAGGTGCTCCTGACGCACGCAAAGGAAATGAAGAGACAGGGGAGGAGGAGAGGGTTATTGAGGGGAAGGAGGAGAATCGTCTTCGTTCAATGCAATAACATTCTCGACGAGCTCACAGTCACTAGCTTTAAATTTTTTAGAGGCACTTTCACTTTCTTTTGGATCCTTTTTCACGAGGAAACTGTCTAGAGACATTTGTTTTTGTCTACGCTTTAAATTTTGACGAAATGCGTGATAACATTATCATTAAATAAATTTGTAGATCGCATAGTCACTGCCTTATTAGGATGATGCTTTTCAACGTATGATACAACAGATTCCCAAGATCTCAGCATCTCCCTTATTGCACACTAAGAGCCGCGAGGCAAGAAACGAGGGAAACAGCACTGGGCAGTGAGTCACCCACACGTTGAACTTGGGGTGGACATGCAGGAGGAGACTTGGGGGATAAAGAAAGCGAGTCAACGTAAGTAAGACGCTCGGATGGACTCCGCGACCTTACTGTATTTATTTTGCTTTTGCGTTGAAAAGATGTTATTTTATTTTAAAATATTTTGCTCGTTAAGCAAAGTGTCGCTCGTTATGCAAGGTAATTTTCCCCCATTCTTTTGGCTCGTTATACGAATTTCTCGTTATACGAGGCACTCGTTAAGCAAGGTTCCACTGTATTTGATGTGATTTGGGTAATTATGTGTTTTAAGTCACTCAGTCATTTTACACACCAAAATACATTTTTCTAGTAGTATTTGATGTGATTTGTTCAAATATGACCTCCATTTCCGTCGGAAATGAGATCCAACAAAGTTATATTACTTTGAAGTTTGGCTCATTTTCAAGGGAAATGGAAGTCAAAATCTAAGCAAAACACATCAAATATTACTAGGAAAATGTATTTTGGTATTAATTAACCTTACCTTACCTAGCCAAACCCTGGCTAACCTAGCCAAACCCTGGCTAACCTAGCCAAACCCTGGCTAACCTAGCCAAACCCTGGCTAACCTAGCCAAACCCTGGCTAACCTAGCCAAACCCTGGCTAACCTAGCCAAACCCTGGCTAACCTAGCCTAACCCTGGCTAACCTAGCCTAGAGTATATTAAATCCTCAAAATAATATTCGCATCATTCACATGTCATCGCCACAAACATCTATCAAAAACAGTAATTATGTGTTTTATCACAGTCATTTTACACACCAAAATATATTTTTCTAGTAGTATTTGATGTGATTTGTTCAAATATGACCTCCATTTCCGTCGGAAATGAGATCCAACAAAGTTATAGTACTTTGAAGTTTGGCTCATTTTCAAGGGAAATGGAAGTCAAAATCTAAGCAAAACACATCAAATATTACTAGAAAAATGTATTTTGGTATTAATTAACCTAACCTAACCTAACCCTGGCTAAACGAGCCTAACCCTGGCTAAATGAGCTCTCGTCTGTATCCACCACCTAATCCATAATAAGGTAATACTCTAGGCTCGTTTAGCCAGGGTTAGGCTCGTTTAGCCAGGGTTAGGCTCGTTTAGCCAGGGTTAGGCTCGTTTAGCCAGGGTTAGGCTCATTTAGCCACGGTTAGGCTCATTTAGCCACGGTTAGGCTCATTTAGCCACGGTTAGGTTAGGTAAGATTAGGTTAATTAATACCAAAATATATTTTTCTAGTAATATTTGATGTTTTGCTTAGATTTTGACTTCCATTTCCCTTAAAAATGAGCCAAACTTCAAAGTACTATAACTTTGTTGGATCTTATTTCCGACGGAAATGGAGGTCATATTTGAACAAATCACATCAAATACTACTAGAAAAATATATTTTGGTGTGTAAAATGACTGAGTGTGATAAAACACATAATAACCTTAAAAAATTATACATTTTCATAGGAAATGGATATCACATTTGGATATCACTCAAAATTGACTAGAAAAATTTTTAATTTTTGTTTACACCAGGGGTGGCCAACCTTTTACATTTCATTTGCCAATTTTTTCACGCATGAGTTCAGATGCGCCATACAAGTCTTGTATAAAATATGTTAATATAGATATATTTAGCATTTTTACATGATATAATGATTTAATATAAAAATAATGTAAACATTACTTACCTCAATGAGACTTTTGAGTCTGTTTTGATTTCACCAAGCTTTTAATGTTTGGAGTTAAATTAGTTACTGAGAGCAGCAATGCACCACTTCTAATCATCCAATGCGCCACTTTTGGCGCATGCGCCATAGGTTGGCCACCCCTGGTTTACACTAATGAAAATATCGTGACAACCTAACTAGTCATCAAGGGTGTACAGTTAACCTAACTGGGCATTTCACCTAAATATCTTCTTATCTTTTCGTATTAGGCACTGTCACATTTTGGGCAAGTTAAGGATGAGAGAATAACACCGTGATTGATAAAAACATATAATGCTTTGTCTTCATCTAGGCCTACATAGCGAATCAGGTCCTCAAAAGTCAAAATCACACGAATGGCACATCATAATTCTATTGTAAACACCACAAACTAAATTCAATTAGAATAAAAAAAAATAGCCAGAACTTGAAACAGTAGCCAGAAAAGAAAAAAGTGACAAATTGACCCAAATAGTATATACATACATATCATAAATGCCAAAAAATAGCAATCATAATTATTATTAAAAAAAAATATTAAGACCAATTTGTACAAGATAAGATGGGTATTTTCTTAGTTAATTATTAATGGAGATTCAATATATGGTATTGTTTTAACTGGGTGTGGCTGGGTGAAATAACCAATATTAACCCAAAATCAAAGGTCATTCAAGGAATAGGATTAGAGAGAATAGTAATTATGTTATATAGCAACTAATAATAGGTTTCAGACATTTGGTAATTTAGATGAAGCAGTAGTATAAATTTATTATGGTTGGGGACTATTATTAAGAATAAGGACAATGAATATAGCAAAAAGGGAAGGAAAGCCTGTAGAAGAATATGTATTCTGGGAGGTAATATTTCTAAAATCAGTGAGGTAGTGAAGAAGTTGCCTGAAAGTATGGTTGCCAGACATCCCAAATTTGATCCAAAAATCAAGCATTATTAAGCATTGTTTTAATAAAATTTGTCTAATTTTGTTTGTTGTAACCATTGAAGAAATCTAGTTTCAATGTGAAAAAAAATTGGCCTTAAAAAAAAAAAAAAAAAAAAAAAAAAAAATTGTCCCACATTCTGCAGGACAAAATCTCGCAAAGCTACCTGAAAGCCGAGGTGGTAATATAATTCATGTAGGTATAAATGATTTAACGAGTAAGGATAAAGATTGTAGATTTAAGTTGAACAGAAATTCAGAAGTGGTTTTCACTTAAAAACCATGAAACTACTCAGGGCTTATTAGAATCATCAGGGAATTGTGACCATTTGATCATACATTTCAAGATAGAATTAAATAGGGATCTAGTCAAAAATTACCAACTAGTTCCTTCTTAAAGGATGACTTCAGTAAATTTAGGGAGTTGTTAGGCTTAGTAAAGTGGGATAATGAATTTGCCAATAAAAATGCTATTGAGATGTGGTCCAGATTCAAGGAAATTTTAGAGGATGTACAGTGTAGGAGTATTCCTTTCAGAACTGTTAGGAATAAAAAGATTAGGAAAGTAGTGGAATAGGAAATAGTTAAAATGATTAAAAAAATAATAAGCTAATTCAGGGAATTTAAAAGCAGTAATAGCCTTGTGGACTCAGATAATTATAGGCAGTTTTTAACTGCCTATAATTATCCAAGTCCAAGCTAAATAGTTTGATTAGAAAGAGCAAAAGGCATAGTGAAATAAATCTAGCTAGAAATAGTAAAAAAGATCCAAAGAAATTCTTCAATTTTTCTAAATATAATAATAAAAAGTATGGGTGCTCTTCCAATATGTGATCTACCATATTCCAATACATGCTCTACCGTGAAACTAGCCTTATAAGGTTAACTAACGAAAATATCAGTGGCGACTGGCGTATAGGAGCGATGGAGCAGTTGCTCCCCCTTGCTTGAAACGATAAATATTAATTTAACAGATAAAAAATATATTAATTTTAAGATATTAAACTAAATATTCTTGAAATATATTTTAAAAATTCATGTGGCATATCATGATTCATGAGGCATTTTGAGTAAGCCTTCATACAGTACATAATATTCTAAACTTATAGCATAGCTTCAAACAGCGTACTGCTGTTTGAATACAAAATAATATTGCAGTGGAATGGAGCGATAGATTTTTCGCTCAAGTAAATATAAATTATATTTTACTGTTGTAATGAAAATATAAGTACAATCGCAAATTTTTTTTTTATAATAACAACTTTATTTTTATTAATAGTTACTTCAGTAATAATGATATAAACCATTTATATATATTTTATTGAAATTATTACTTATTTGTAATTAACTAGAATTGTACGTCTGGCATAGCCGCATATGTTAATACAAGTACTCTTGTGAGCGGCAGTTGTATTCGCGCTAGCCTATTGTGAGTCCGTGTTGTCATACAATTTTATGAAATCGCACCCCCCATACATTTATACGACGAGTCGCCACTGGAAAATATCATGACTTAACCTAACCAATCGTTAGGTCAACTATACGCCCTTGACGATTGGTTAGGTTAAGTCGTGATATTGTCATTAGTTAGCCTGGAATATGGAATATTAGTTGGAATATGGTAGATCATAGTTTCGCGGTAGAGCACATATTGGAAGAGCACCAAAGTATGATAGGATTGTGCCCAATAGAACATGATGACAGGGTATTGTTGGTATTTTTAATTATTATTTTAGCTCTATTTTTACTGAAGAAAATTTGGTACTTTCCTGTTATCCCAGACCCCAGACTTTTTTTAATACTTCCCAATTGAGATATTCAAAATTGACAATTGGTTAGGTTTAGTCATGATATTTTTGTTAAAACTAATGAAAATATTACGACAACCTAACCAATTATATATATATATATATATATATATATATATATATATATATATATATATATATATATATATATAGGGTGTCCAACTGTCCATAAATGATTACCCTGATTAAAGCATGCTATAACTTTTAAATAAACACTCGTATTCAAACAGTTTTAATCATAAATAGATAAACATACAAAGTTTTGATACATAGTTAATGAACTTAATAAGCTTCCACATGTGCACCCCTAGTGGCATGTAAAATGTCTAAACAGTATTCACACACGCCACACATTTTCCAACATTTGTGGGTTAACTGTTGCAATTGAATCCGTAATGCGTTCTCACAATGTCCTGATATCTGGAACAACTGTTGCATAAACCAAATCTTTAACATGACCCCAGAGAAAGAAATCCAGCGGGGTAATGTCTGGTGATCTTGGGGGCCATGGGATTGGCCCATCCCTGCCAATCCATCGATTTGGAAATGTTGCATCCAGAGTTTCACGAGCAACATACGCCCAATGAGGGGGTGCCTCATCTTGTTGGAAGATGACAGTTGGCTGCCTGTCCTGCAGCTGGGGGATGGCGTAATTGGCAAGCATATCCAGGTACACAATTGCGGAAACAGCAGTGTTCTCAGCGAAGAAGAAAGGACCAATTATCTGGTCATGCATTAGTCCACACCAGACATTGATCTTCGGACTGCCCCGAATATGCTCCCTTATGGCACGTGGGTTTTCTGATCCCCAAATATGCACATTGTGTCTGTTGACTCTAACACTGAACAGCTACCACAGCGCTCCTAGTGGCGAATGTGGTAGATGAAACACACCAGCACAGAAACTCTATGCGTGTACGAGATCACCTGTAAAAAGAAAATGGATGTAAGATTCGTCATTAAAACATGAGAGCATACTGTTTTCAAGGTAAACATTTATGGACACCCTGTATATCCCCTTTGCTTTGTCTGGAGCAATGGGGCACGTACCTCTGTGGCGAATGTGGCAATGTACCTTTCTTCAGTGTAAGGGCTTTCTCTGCCCTCGTGGACCATTTGATCCATTTGGGGACCTGGCTGATCTCCTGCTTCTATTTCTTTCTTTCTTTCTCCTTTCACCCATTCTTTCTGGCTTCTCTCTCCTTTTTGGACCTTGATTTTGACCCCTTCCTAGGCCCTTGGGTGTGGGAGGTGGTTGCCCTGCACCTTTGTTGCTTTTCAACCAAACCCAAGCCCTGTCCCTGCCACCTTTCACTGCGCATTGGATGAGTGTGTCCGCCTTTCAGGCATGGGGACTGGGTATGGGTGTATCTCCCCTGTGTAACATCTATTGGCCGTGGGACCAAGTGTGCCCACGATTCGCCTTTCCCTTGTTGGAGTCGGTGGTGGCTGGATGCGCATGGGGGATGAAGTTCTCTTGTTCAATATGGATCCTTCTCCCCCTCGGCTTACGACTACTGCTTCTCATTCTCGGACTACTACTACTCTCAACACTCAGGTGGTGGGCAACCAGGCCCTCGAGTCCTCTACCACTGGAAGACCGCAACCTGATGGGGTTGACCCCCCTGTGGAAGTGGAACGCTTGCACTCTCCTTTTCCATTGCTGACCCCAGTCTGTACTTCAAATATGCCCTTGGACCTACACTCTCTGGAGCAAGGGTCTCGCCCCCAGCCCACCTTTGCCACCTTCAGGCAAGTCAAGTTCCACCCAGGACTTGCCCCCAAAACCCGGCTTCTCGCTCTCCCCATATGCCTCCCTCACCCACTATCAGCCCACGTCCCCACAGAGAGGGAGCTGGCATTCACGGCCATCCTATCGACTGTTGAATATACCAGTCCATTTCGACTCTACAGCCTCCCTCTCCCTTCCAAGTATCCACAAATTCCTGGTGAATCCAGCCTACATCTGGGTCCCTTCCAACCAACTCTGATAGTAGTCTATTATGACTTGATCCTCTGGATCCAGAGATTCTATCTTCAGTTTTAAATCGATAATTAATTATTTCTAAATTGATAATTATTTAGTTTCGTAAAAATTGGTTGTTGCCAATTTACCGGCAGTTTTTACATAAATTTCTTATGTTCTTGTGGTTCAGAACCCACGTAAAATTGTAGGTCCCCTCCGCCACCACGGAGGACACACAATACACGATTACGAACACAGTTAGGTAGACCAGCCATGAGTGGATCCTAGGGTCTTTGTTGGTCTGAAACATTATAACATATCCACAGAGGGATGGCTCCCTCCTCATAAAATCACGCTCAGCCACAGAGACAAAAGCCCTATTCTGTCATTGAGGTCCTTGGATGCTCGGTCTCCATTTCCCCACACCCTCGCCTGAACCAGAGTCAGGGCACTATTTATGCCACCTGCCTATTGTTGATCACAGTGAATGAGCTCCTGGAGGACCTCGCACCCCAAGGAGTCACTAAGATTTATTGCTTCACATCCCAACAGGGAGGCACCCCCTCCCCCACCCCACATCTGCTCCTTACTTTCAATACCTTAATCCCCCCCAACCACATTGTATGGGGTATGGGAGACCGCATCATGCGAGTTTTCTGTCCACCCATACATCCCAGACCCGACTCGTTGCTTTAAATGCAACAAGTTTGGACACTTTAGTTCCATTTGTCGGCAACTGCATCAACTGTGTTTTCACTGTGGACAACTCGCTCACCCTGACAGATGCTCCAACTGTGAAGGCGCGCACCCCTCTTCATCCTGCGAATGCCTTTTCTTCAAGTTAGAGGAGGAGGTTCAAGGCCTACAAGTAACAGACTTCCTTAGCCCCTGTGAGGAACAAGACAGGATGCGGAGTCAGGAGGTGAAGCCGGGGGTGTCTTATGCTGCTGCTCTTGGCTCAATCATTTCGGCATGCCACCCTGGCCTGCTGCTGAAACCCCCTTCAACCACTGCTCCCTGTCCCCCCCAAAGGAAATCCTTGCAGGACACAATGGTCTCCTGTCCCCCCCACCATCCCTTCTCTTCCCGCACCCCACCTGCCACAAACCCCCCAGGAGTCTGGGACCAGGACACCCAGGCCCCATCCACCTCAAACCCTGCCTTCCCAGTACTCTCTGCACACACACGAACCTACCACCCAGAGGAAGCTGTTGAGACGGAGATGCGGGAGCGAGTTGCCAGACCCTCTGGCCTTTCAATGTCTCTCTCCCTCTTCCCCTAGAACCAAGAAGATGGCTCAGACCCTCACACTGCCCACTACATCTACAATGTCCATCTCTCCCCACCGCAGAAGTCCCACCACTCTACCCCCACAGACTCTGACAATAGTTGCTGAAATCCATGACCCACTCCCTACGATGAGACCCAATTTGAACAATATCCTCTCCCCCGAGGATCCAGTGGATGTGACCCTGTTGCAGCTACACGGTGTGACCAAGGGGAGCTTGGCTGCGCCCACAAGTCTCCTGGATCTGCCCTTGCCTCCTGGTGCCATTTTCTCACCCCTCCATGAGACCACTCTGGTTCACCTCCTTCCATCCCCCAACATCCCTGGCCCCCTTCTTGTCAGCCACCCTGAGTACGCCCACCCTCCCTCCCACCTGCCTGGTCCTTCTGGTACCCCCTATTGCCACCTAGGGTCTGCCATGAGACCCCAGACAGGCGGGGAGGTGCTACTTTGGGGGGTAAAGTGCCCCCTCCTGGCCTGACCACAGAAGCCTGCCAAAACACTTCTGACCCTCTCAGCCCACGACATTCCTCTGTCTGCTGTGATCCATGCCTTCAGTCTCGCTCAGCCGACTTGACCCCGCAACCTCCGCGGGGATTGACAGGCTGACTGATTCCTTCCCTGGTGAATGGTAGATAGCCAGACATGCTCCTGACCCATCCTTCAACTTTGCAAACTCCAGATCTCCCTTCACACTCCATATAGGCTGGGCTGAAACTCAAGATAGAATTAATCAGTCATTAACAGTTGGCTTTTGATATAAAAATAAGATTCCTGAAAAAAATAATTGGTGGCCACCAACGTGTGTCCGGCCACCTCCGTTTTTGTAAAAACATCTAATGCCGCACTAGCAAAATCAGGAAAATGGCAATATCTCTTCTTCTGAACATGGTAGAGAGATGGTTTGCATACCAAAAGATGCAGAATTTGATTTAGAACAAATTATTAAGAGTAGTATTTTTTCATAAAACCTTTAGTTTTTGAGTTATTTTAGAAAAACTAATTTTTGGGGCCCATAGACCCCCTTTCAACGGACCTTAGTGACAAAAGAAATTCTAAAATAAGCATGATTTAGCTTTTTTATTACTAACATTGCCCTAAAAGGATGTTGACATGGACATAGTGATCACATGATATGACTTTTCCTTGTTATCTTGCATCCATTATGCTTGATTAAAGAATAGAGGGTGGGGCTGCTTCATGAACTTTTTTTAAATGTAATAAATTGAAAACACTTTTTTTTCAGGTGCCTTTGTTATAAGTTTCCAACTGCAATTTGTCATTGAATTCAACATTTGCAATATAAAGTATGACTTCTACAAGGAAAACAGTTGCTAAAGTACTTGGTGATGTACGTTTTATGCCAGCAGAACAGTTTCCTTTAGGGAAATTGCCTACGTTGAAGCAAGTTATTGAAAGGTGTTTGTGTTTCAGAGACTATAAAACAGATGCTGTACTGAGAGCTACTTCTGAGGAATTGCATAAATTGTGGGTCACATATAATGTTTATCCAATATCAGTAAATGCCATACAGAGCCGACTGAAAACCCAAATAAAAATTCAACCACCTTCTGAAGTATGACAAAAAAAAAGGGGACCTAAATATCATCAAGATCTGGATGATTTTCTGAAAACTGTAAACGTTTTATTTGACATATATCAACATGATCACAAACTGTTGGCAGATACAGAGAAAAAGCACTTACTAAAAATGACTGAATCTGATTACCAGTTTTATGAGGTAGGTCTGTTGATTGAATTTCAAGTTGTAAATTATTAATTAATATTAATTAATTATCAATTATTAATATTATCAATTATTAATAATTTGCTACAATTTTTAAAGTGCATTTAATAAGTTAGTAATATCAATAATACACTATTAATGATGTTAATGATAAGTAATATTTTAGTATTTTCTCATTTTTGTAAGAATTTCAATTTACATATAGAGACCCATAGATAAAAGATACATTATAGTGTAATGAAATATAATCACTTTGTAGGACCAGAAAACAACTAGGCATGGTTACTGTACCCTGAAAGAAGTCCCAGAAACAGCCACTGACTTAAAATTCAAATCACGGGTTATTCAATCTCAAAAAGCAAAAGAATCAGTTCCTCATCCTCATCCTCCTGAACCTATGGACATTCCTGAGTTGACAGATAGCGACAGTTGTAATGATTCATTTGATGCAGACTATGTTCCAGAAGTCTCAACATTACAGAACAGAACTAGATTACGCTCATTAGCTGAAGCATGTGACAGGTATAGTACTGAAAGATAAATCTTTTAATACAGCTTAAAGTGAAATCATTGTGACTAAGAGATTAAGATTACCAATAAATTATTCATTGACAATAGATATGTAAATCTACTTTAAATATCCTAACAGATATCAAGTAAGTGCTAGAGTAGGAGCGGCTATTGGTTCTGCTACATTGGTGGACTTTGGAGTAATTACCCCAGATAACATACAAAATGTTATTGATAAGTATGTTTTTAATCACTAGATATTACATTTCTTAGCTTCTGCTATAAGTTCTAAATCACCAGATTTACTATTATTTTTAATTAGCATCAAAATTTCTATTTTGTATTTATATTAATTAGTTTCAAACAGGACACTGACATTTGTATTTTGTATAATGCTAATGCGGTAATGCATGGCCAATATTTTTGAAATACTTTTCAGAAACAAGTTGAGAAGGGAGAGAGCTGAAAGGAAGAAGGAAGAAGTGATACTTGAAAAAGTGACTGGCATTGGCTTTGATGGTAGAAAGGATGCTACACTTGCTGTTAACAAAGTAAATGAAAAGTATTATACATCCACAATCCTAGAGGAACATTGTCATTACTGGAGAGCCAGGTACAGTAAATGGAAATGATTGTCATACAGTTATAGGCGTTATGCTGTTATGTTACTGTACTATAAAGTAATATTTCAATTACTTAAAAAAATTTCTTTTTAAGTGACAACTGTCCAGTTAACTTTATTCCTTCCTTTTTCATTTTTATTTAATTGTAAAATTAATTACATTTATTTTCAGATGATTTCTACCTCGACCATTTTACCCCGGAGAGTGGCAAAGGCATTGACATTGTTCATGGCATTTATAAGATCATTAAAGGGACAGAACTTGAGGCCAAATTAAACTTAGTTAAAGCAGATGGGACAAATACTAACACAGGACATATGCATGGGTCAATCAGATATTTGGAAATGTTTTTAGGGCAACCTCTTCAGTGGGATATTTGTCTTCTGCATCTAAATGAATTGCCACTTAGACACATCTTCACAACTTTAGATGGGACAACAAAAAGTCCAGACAAATTTTCTGGCCCTGTTGGTTCTCAGCTCAATGGGGATGTGTCAGAATGGAATGTTGTGGACTTCAAATCTATACCTTATCCTGCATTTGTGCTTCTACCAAATGAGGTGGTCAATAATTTATCAACAGACCAATACTATGGATACTGCATCTGCTGGGCAATTATTACTGGTGAAGTGGATGAAGACCTTGCACTCTTAGAAGTTGGCCTGCTAAATCACTCTCGATGGCTCACCTTAGCCTGTAGAATTCTTCGCTTTTATGTTTCACAAAAAAGACCCAGTAAGAACCTCAAAATCATAGTAGAATTCATCATCAAAGTATACTTTCACAGTTGGTTCAATATCAAGGCTAATAAGAGGCTAAGTGATGGGTCAAGAAACCTATTCAATATGATCCAAAGAGTAAATAAATTCCCTGACAGGAAAATTAGAGAAATTTGTTATGACGTATTAAACAATAACAGCTATTTTGCTCATGGTGAAAATATTTTAGTTGGAATGCTGGCTGATGATGAAGAGGTGAGGTGTGCTGTCAATAAAGTTCTGTGTCTGAGGGGAGTTATAGAGGATTTTGATGATGAATCTGGTAGTAGCAATGATTTTGCAGGTGGAATAATTGAAAGTGATGATGAGAATGAAGAGGATCATGAAGGTGGTACTGATGAATATCCTGCTATAGATGAGAATGTTAGGGTCTTTAGAAAGCCAATCATCAATTTCAAAGCTTCTGCATACCACAAGCTGTCTGCTATGTCCCAATGGGAAACTGTTCCACCTGTATTAAAAGAATTCAGTAATGATGAACTGCGTGATATCATTAATACCGCATTGAAACTGGATCACGAGTGCCACAGTCAGAATGTTGAAAGGCACATCAAGCTTGTCACTGAAGCATCCTTGGCTGTTGTAGGTCATGAGCGTAGAGATGGTCTTATTAGAAACAAAATTAGATCACGTAAATTAATGAAAGATTTTGTCTAAAAAATATTTTAAGTTCTAGATTGTTATTTATCATGCTAAAATATGACAATTTGTTAATTGTATAATTTAATGTTTGGCGTTTTGGAATGTCAAAAAGCATTTTCAATGAATTTAAAATGGCTGATTTTGATTGCTGATTGAAAACCACTAATACATGTCAATTTGCAGCTTGAGAATGTTTTATTGTGTTGACATTCAGTTGAAAGGGGGTCTATGGGCCCAAAAAATTAGTTTTTCTAAAATAACTCAAAAACTAAAGGTTTTATGAAAAAATACCACACTTAATAATTTGTTCTAAATCAAATTCTGCATCTTGTGGTATGCAAACCATCTCTCTAGCATGTTCAGAAGAAGAGATATTGCCATTTTCCTGATTTTGCTAGTGCGGCATTAGATGTTTTTACAAAAACGGGGGTGGCTGGACACACGTTGGTAGCCACCAATTATTTTTTTCAGGAATCTTATTTTTATATCAAAAGCCAACTGTTAGTCACTGATAAATTAAAATCAAACAAAAATTATAGTTTCAGCCCGGCCTAAATTTACTGTCACTCCAACCTCCTAGCACCTACACCTTTACCCATCCCCCTTCATCAACTAATGGATCCCCCGAAAACCACAATAGTACACTGGAACTGCAGAGGAATATTAATGAACTATGAAGGCCTTAACTCCTTGATCGCCACTTCCTGTCTGGTGTGTGACTGTCTCCAGGAGCTAATCCTGGGGACCAGGCCCATGCCCTGCCCTACTGGTTATTCCTGCCTCACCACCCTGCCTCACCACCCTGCCTCCTACCTGCACTTGAAGGGGAGCTGCCATTCTCATACACCACGCAGTCCCCTTCCACAATCTCTCCATCCATTTCCCGCTACAGGTGATTGCTGCCTGGCTCTCCCTGGATAGACAGTACACCGTCTGCGCAATCTACCTCCCTCCCCACACTCAAGTCTCCCGCGATGACCTGGTGGAAGTCGTACAACAACTCCCCAGGCCCTTTCTACTACTGGCCGATTTCAATAGTTGCCACCCCTTGTGGGGCAACACACACACCACCTATATGGCCCCAACCCTGATTTCTGTCATGACTGAGCTCTCCTACATTCTACCATGCCACCACCTGCACTCCATCCTGTATAGACCTGTTCCTCATTTCAGCTGATGCCCTCCTAGATTTCACATGGCAAGTCCTCCAAGAGGACTATGGAAGTGCCCATTTCCCCATTCAACTCATGCTCAATCGACCCAACCAAACTGTTCAGGTATGGGTAAGGTGGATTACTACCAATGCGAATTGGGCCCACTTCCGTGACATCACATATACAACCCTTACAACTGCCCACTTCCTGTCCATCGACGAGTGCATCGCATATTTCGAGTCTGTTGTTATAATGGCTGCAAGCACTAGTGTCCCATGATCCTCCACCTATCCCCGCACCCGACGGGGTGCCTTGGTGGACCCCAGAGTGCACGGAGGCCGTGCGTGCCAAGAAGGCCACTCGGCCCTTCTACCAGATGCGACTCCCCATCCATCGCATGGAGATGCAGTGGGCCAGGGTCATTGCCTGCTGCACAATGAAGACAGCATGCCAAGCCTCTTGGTGTGCCTTTGTGTCTGGCATCACCGCCACCACACCTTTGGCTACCATCTGGAAGAAGGTACGGGGTGTCGAGAGGCGACATGTCCCCTCCAGACTAATGATGGACTGCTATGCAAACCCAAGTTGCTGGCAAACCACCTCGCTTCTACCTTTGCCCCTGATGATAGCCCCTCTCTACCATCCATAGACAGCACCTACAACCAGTTGTTTACCATGTGTGAACTACAGGTGGCACTGGCTTCTCGACTATCCCCTTGTCCCGGTCTGGATGGTATTCCGTACAGCATGATCTAGCACATCCACACTACCTTACAGATTTTCCTGCTAGACCTATACAATCGCATATGGATAGAGGGCGCCTTCCCCTCCAGGTGGAAGGAGGCCCATGTCATCCCTATCCCCAAACCCGGCAAAGATTCCCTGGACACCACAAACTACAGACCAATCGCCCTGACATGTTGTGCCTGCAAAATCCTTGAAAAAATGGTCGCTATGCAATTATCATTCATTCTTGAAAATGGCAATTCCTTCCCAGCTACCCAGTCTGGCTTCAGACAATTCCGCTCCACCACTGATCCCCTCCTGCTTCTCAGCCAAGACATACAGGATGCCTTCGACAATGGACAGTTTGTACTGTCAATTTTTTTTTACATTCAGAAGGCTTATGACACCACCCGTCGAGCAATGATCCTCAGTCAGCTCCGACATCTAGGCCTCGTCAGAGCCATGCGGACCTTCATCAGGGGCTTCCTCCCAAACTTTTAAAGTCTGGGTGGGCTCAGTCCTCTCTGACACCTTCGTGCAAGAGGACAGGGTCCCACAGGGAAGAATCCTCAGTGTTCTCTGCTTCTCCGTCTTGATGAACATGGTCTCAACATGCCTTCCACCCACCATCCGCTCTTCTATCTACGCGGATGACCTTGTGATCTACTTTGCAGGGTGAGAACTGTCCATTGTTCAATGGCAAATGCAGCTCACCATCTACCGGGTGGAAAGGTGGGTGACGTCGGTGGGTTTCCACCTCTCTATCCCTAAGTCCAAGTGTATGCTCTTCAGTAGAAGAAGACCCACAACCCTTCCTCTTCCCTCTGTCACATTATACAGCAGTCCTCTTGAGGTGGTACCCTCCACGCATTTTTTGGCCATGACCCTAGACCGACGGCTCAATTGGGTTCCCCTTCGACGCCCCCTCACTCTCCTGGATCACCTCTCCCACACCACATGGGGTGCAGATTGACGCTCTCTTCTTCACCTTTACACTTCCATGGTACAGTCGAAGCTGGACTATGGTAGTGCAGTTTACAGTTCAGCCTCCAATGCTGCCTCTGTATCTTGGACCTGGTACTTAATAGAGGCCTCTGCCTCGCCACTGGTGCTTTCCGCTCCTCCCCAGCCTCCAGCATCCATGTGGATTGCAATTATCTCCCTCTCACCCTTCGACATGGTCTACTCTTCATGAGGACATATCTCTGTGCACAGAGGCTACCTTATTCGCTTCTGGGCACGGTGGTTTCAGAACTACCACCTCAGGGATGGAGCTGGCACTTCACTGAAGTGGTCTGCTCTTTCCTTGATCTTTTCAGCATGCCTGCCCCCTCAGTTATCCCCATTTCATACAGCATCTCCCCCCCCCCCCCAGGTTCCTCACCCCTATCAAGTTTTGCAGGGATCTGTGTGCCCTACCAAAGAATACCACGAGTGCCACGGTATACAGGTCACTCTTCCGCAAACATGCAACCCAACACCCAGACGCAGTCACCATTTATACAGATGGCTCCTGCTCAGAAGCTGGTATGGCCTCCTCAGTAGTTATTCTGTCCCAGTTGCTTTCCCGGGGTGTCAGCCTGCCTGGCGAGGCCTCCGTTTTTTCGGCAGAAATTTTTGCGATTATGGAGGCCCTTGACATTGTGCGCACCCACTCTGCCAGCTCCTTCATCATTTATTCAGATTCCCAAAGCGCACTTCTCTCCCTAAAAAGATTTAACCCTCCTCACCCACTCGTCTGTACCATCCAGCAAACCTTCCACTTTTTAATGGCCTTCCAATACAAGACGGTTGCCTTCTGCTGGGTCCTGGCTCATGTTGGCATCCAGGGTAATGAGGAGGTGGACCGCATGGCAAAGATGGCCTGCTCACTGCCAGCCTCCTCCCAACCCCTCCCCTTCTCCGACTGCTCCCACTTCCGCTCCATATGGCAGTGGGAATGGGACCAGGTCACACAAAATAAACTCCACATGATCAAGCCACAAATAGGATACTGGGCCTCCTCATTCCACCAGTCCCGCCATAAAGAAGTAACTCTAGCCCGCCTCTGCCTAGGCCACACCCGCATCACCCATGGACATCTTATGGTGAAATGCCAACCCCGCTTTGCCCTACCTGCCATGCCCCTCTCACTGTCATACACCTGGTGGAATGCCCAAAGTTGTCCACTCTTCATCGCGGGTGTTTTCTCCTCTTGGCCGAAAATTCCATACCTGACCATCTACGATCCATACTCACTGAAGGCCCCCACTTTTCAACAGAAGCAATTTTCTTCCTCACTCACTCCCATCTGCTCCATCACATCTAAGACCATACCCCTCCTACCCACTATCCAGTAACTGACCCTTACCCTCCCTAGTCTACCACTCCCTACACAGTAACACCACCCACCCACTGCCTCACTGAGATATGTACCACTTTCTATAGGTACGAATCAGTGGTAAATTAGAGAAAGAAAAAAAATATAAATAATTTGGTTCTACATAATTTAGGACTGTCACATTATTATTTAGAATTTAGGATTGTAAAAGCAAAGATATCCTGGAGTCTGAGATAACAGGAAAGTACTGAAAATCTTAATGACCTTGATTTTAATTCTTCAGATTCTGTAAATACAGGCATCCTTGATAAGATTCATATAAGGAAGGATGATGTCAGGCAAGTGATTGAACATTGAAGCCAAATAAAGCTGCTGGACCTGATACTAATATATATATATATATATATGCTAAGATTCTTGGAGGATAGCTTATTTGAGGTGGCACTATTTTGTTTGCTAGGTACCTGCAGAGGTACCAGATGAATGGAAAAAAGCAAATAGCTATAGTAGCTACCGATTTACAAAAAGGGTAGTAAGGAGAAGGTAGGAAACTATAGGCCTGTTAGTTTAACATCATCAGTAGGTAAGATATTAGAAAGAAAGAATTATATATAAAAAATAATATTAAAGATCATTTGGAAAATTTTAATCTTATTTCAGGTTCTCAACATGGATTTGGATCAGGAAGGTCTTGTTTATCTAATCTCTTACCCCGTTCAGTTTGTAACTGAACAGGCAGATAATGGAAATGTAGATGTTATTTATTTGGATTTTAGTAAGGCATTTGACAAGGATCCACAGAGGAGACTTCTGTATAAATTAAAAGCTCAAGCAATATAAGTGTTGGTTATTAACTGGTTAGAAGACAAAACAAAGTAATTCTAAATGGCCATGAATCTGGGTGGCAGAAAGTGAAAAGTTCAGTACCACAGGGATCAGTGTTAGGGCCATTACTCTTTATTTGGGGCTTAATCTCCATCAAAGTACTCTTTCTGAAGCTACACGCTTTGCCCAATGATCCTGCCACTGTTTAAAGCATTTTTCAAAAGCACTTTTTTAATGGCCAAAAGCTGCTTTGTCAAATTTCTTTTAATGGTCTCAACATCATTGAATCAGTGTCCTTTTATGGTTTGTTTGAGCTTTGGAAACAAAAAAAGTTGCCTGGAGCCAAATCTGGTGAATATGGAGGCTGCTGTACTTGGTATGGGTAATGTTTTTGGCCAAAAATTGCTGGACAAGTTGCGACAAGTGAGATGGTACATTGTGATGAAGCATCCAGTCTCTAGACTCCCACTTTTGCAGCCATTTCCTCTGAACTGCTTCGTATAGATGTCTCAAAACTTCAATGTAAAATTCTTTGTTGATTGATTGTTCCTGTGGAGCATATTCATGGTGCACAACACCTTCACTTTCAACATGTTGCTTGGTACTCTCCAAACCATAAGAAATCACTGAAACAAAACATGTTTAATTTTATTTATTGGCTTACCACAGTGGACTGATGCTACACATTGAAGTGCAACCCTATCATTCAACTTGTCTTGACATGCAGAGGCATGTTTAGCACAGTCAACTCCAAGCATGACCTTGTTCTAAAATTAACATCCTGTCTGGATACTTTTTGAATAAACCTTTTATCAAAAGCTATTGATAGTCTGGCACAAATCCTTAATTTCCAAACTGCCCTCCTTAGGTTTCTATCCTTCTATCTGTGCCTTCATCTTGGAGTTCCTTTCTGGCCAATCTATAGCTGCAGTTGTGGATGGCCACTTTTCTTCTTAAGCTATTAATATTGGTGTTCCTCATGGCTCTGTCATGTTACCCACTCTTTTCCTTTTACTTATCACTGATAGTAATATTAAGTTGCACTTCTGTCCTATCCACTCCTGTGCTGATGATCCCACTCTTCAATTCTCAACCTGCTTCACAGTGTCCCTCCCAACAGACACTCAATGTTTTGTGCGGGATGGCTATGGTATGCCTGACCTCTGATCTTTTTACTGTATTGGATTGGGGCAGAGAAAACCTTCTCTCTTTCAGTGCCTCAAAAACTCTGTTCATTCATAATCTTCCACATATCTTCAATGATACACGACCCAATCCTTCCTCTTCTTTTAACATTCTTGGTGTTTCCTTTATACTCTCTTTATAAAACAGCTTATGAGAGGTGTAGTGTAGGTTACTTGTACCAACTCCAGTTTCTTCACCCTCACTCATTTTTGCAGGCATTTGCCCTTGGCCCCTCCTTCCTGCATAAAAAAAAAAAAAATGTAGGTTATAAGCCATAAAGTTCTGAATGAAAATTTAAGGGATTGTAGAATTTGGTGGACAATTGAAAATAATTTTCCTTATTTCAGATTCTAGTTTAACCAATGCCAAATGAGTATATTGAGATCTGTAGTTAATATTGCTCAAGGAGTTGCTGAAGAATTACAAGCAGATTTGCGAGATGTAGCTTGGTCTCTCCTGGATATATTGAGCCTCAGACAAGTGTTTCAAAGTCTAGTCCATGAACTAGGGCTGCATGAGTCTTCCTCAGAAGAGTTTGATTTAGAATTAAGACAAAAGAGAAGGAATCTCGTTCGAATCATTGGAAGTGCTCTTCCATTAAAGCCAGTACAAAGACCGTATTTGAGGTATGTATGTGAATCCAGCTCCACTTTTGTTAGTCATTTAGTAGCTACCTAACCTATCAAGGGGGATTTTATTGAGTTTGTTGAAATCAGATTTTTGTATTGAAACACTATTAACTGTTTCTCTTGCCCAGTTTTTTCCAAAGTGCATCTGAAAAAAATCTCTCTTTATTTCAGTTTTGGAAAGTATGCATATAGGTAAAGTGAGAAACAATATTTTATCAAATGTTGTTATTTGAAGGAAAATCATTTACAGTATATAATAAAGCCTTCGTTATTAACCTGAATTATCACATGAACTATTAAAAAATGTTTAAAAAAGTAGTATAATGACATAGTATGAAACACTGTCATACATGCATAAAACATTTGCATAACTATAGAAAATGACTTGTCAGAAAAATAAAGCAAAGGACTTTTATCTACAGTGATGTCTCTTTTGGGTGTATACCTTCCTAAACTTGTTGACTAAGTTTTGGAAAACAGGCCATATTTTATTCAGTTTAGGATTTGGATGGGATCATGGGTCATATTCAATATTTGAAAAGTGCAAGTATTGTTTTGGTTTACAAAATCCTTTGTATGACATTGTTGGAAAGAGAGTGGAAATGATTGAATTCTTTGATCAATAAAATTGTTGATCCAGATTTCCTTACAATAATGTAAAATGATAAGACTCAGAGTTTACACAGGTTAAAAAAAAATTTCAGATTGGAGTGTACAAGTAACCTGAGTTAACTCAGGATAATAATGATTTACAAAACTGCAAAGCCTGAGTAGACTTAGGATACTAATTATTTACAAAACTGCTGAGCCTGAGTAAACTGAGGATAATCAGGGAAGTGGTTAAACAATCCACCTAAGGCTAGGCATATTATTGTACTCCCATGTAAATATTTAATTTATATGCAGTTTTTGTTAAATCTGTAATGTATAAGTTTAAAGTCCTTATGGCAGTAGATTTGCTTAATCTGCAGTGGGCTTAACCCTCCTGCTAGCTAGTTACTTCATTCAGTGCACAGGGATCTGCTTAAATAAAAATTATAGGCTCTGATAGGTTACCTGACTCGCATTGTCACAGACAAATACCTAATTTACTTTACAGATATGTTGCCTTGAGAAGTCTCAGTACATCCTGTGATTCATTATTTTCATCTACAACTCAAAATTTTACAGAGAATGGATGGGGAAACCATTATCTTGAAAAGCCAAATTTGCAGAGGTAATTTTGTCCAATTCTTTCAGTGTCAGTATCTAATAGAGGCCTCTTTATTTAGAATTTAGAATTCACATTTTGCTTCAAGGAATCATTAAAATATTAGTGTTAACCTTAGTGAAAGGGCTAATCAAATGACTTTGCATTGTCATTTAAAATTATGTATTGTACTCAATATAAATTATATAATGTCATATGTTAATGGTTATTATTTTGTAAAAATTCATTATAGGCCTATATTAGGTACGGTACTTAACTTTTATGAGATTTTTTCTTAAAAGTTGCCTTCTAAAAGAAGAGTTTCCTCACAAGAAATAAAATGTAATTGCCCCCAATATTTACTAATTTGTGCTTAAAACTTTATAAACTAAATGAAAGTGTATCCTTCTGTATGACTTTTTTCATTTTTTTAGCTGATAAATTGGCAAACCTGCCGATAATATAATTGGTGCCTCCCTAATACGAAGTAAGCATTTTTATGAATAATGACAAACAAAAAAAACATTAGTGCAGTCGCCCTAAAAAAGGGGATTAACTGTATATAGCAAATGAGGTTAGAACTGTCAAAATAATTGATTTTTAATGCACATCACAAGAGATACCGCGTAATTGTTCATATTGACTCACTGCTCGAGGTTAAATGAGTAAAGTATTTAGCCAAGGCTCTGATAATTTATTCACGCAAACAATTTGAATGGAATATTACTTTCATTAACGAAATCAGTATCTGGTTTTGAAAATTATTAAATTTTGAATGATGAGTACATTGGAGTAAACAAAGAATAAATAATTAACTCTAACACCTTAGAGCATGTTAAGTGTACTTCAAGCTTTGGCTGTTGAAAGGCAAATAGAATGAAACTGAAAAATTTACTTAACGTCACAATTTTGAAAATAAACAAAAGCATAAGTACACCAAAGTATTCAAATGTTATAAACGGACTTTGTTACTTTAAATTATTGTTCATTTCTTAATTTTTAGATGAATTTTTAGTTTACTGTATTTTAACTTTGCTTCAATTTAGTTATTTTAGTAGGTATAGGAATTTCTAGCTGTTGATGTGCTTAAGAGTAAAGTACTCATATATGAGAACATTAGTATACCATTTTAACTTTGTATTTAATGAAAGCAAATAATTATAATGCAGAACTTACATTTAAACTCAGTCAGCTCACTTGTCTAAGGGTTTTCTAGTCTTTTGTATAATACAGTATTCATGCTCTATTTTTTGTGGAATTTCTCTTCGAAATGATTCAGAATCATTGACAGAATTTCTCAGAACTCCATTGAGAGTGAATGCCTTTGGATCAAACCTGCCTTATTCTGGCTAATTTCTTTAGCAATTCCTCAATCCATTTTTTATTGAAGATACAAAGAACAAATTCCAGAACATAAGAATGTCCCTGAAGTTTGGACTCATAGGGAAAGTAGACATTATATTTTTAAAGTGAAACAAATATTTCTAATGTCAGTTTTGCATATTTCAGGAAAGAAAATACCCTGGTGGCTCGGTATACCAATCGAGAGAAGGTGGAACTGATATTGCGCATGTTTCCAGAAAAAGTCAGAGGGGGGCATGTCAGTTATTTCATGAACATGCCTCTCTCTGGCTTTTTCTGGAAACGTGTAGCAATACCAGTTCCACCTTCTCTTGATTGGTATACTGAGCCATCAGGGTATTTTCTTTCCTGGAATATGTAAAACTGACATTAGAAATTTTTTTTTTTTTTGCTTTAAAAATATAATGTCTATTTCTCAGAGTCCAGACTTCTGGGACCCCCTCTACATTACCAAAATCTCGCTTCCCGATGAATTGGGGTGTGAAAGTAGAAACTAAAGTGTACACGGCCATTCTGGTTGACCAACGCCCTCCCACGTGGCAAAATTCCACACCTGCATCAGTTTCATATTATGCTGTATATCGGGTTCTTAACCTTTTTAGGCTGCGATCCAAATTCTGGTCTCGGGGCTAGCTCGGCGACCCAATGCCTTCAAACAGTTTACTCGTAATAGATAATAAACTAAATAAATAATGGTAAAATGATTAGGGATAACAAATAAATGATAAATGACAATTTAATGACCCAAGTTTGGGTTGTGACCCAGAGGTTAAGAACCCCTGCTCTATAGGATTGTGCTTCCAGGCCTTGTCAAAAATAAAAGGGACAGAGCCCCAAATTTACATACTTTAACAAACCACTTGCAGCCACTTCTCATACATCACTCGGATGAAGTACACGCTTCCTCACGCAGTCATTCATCTTGGCCTTCCTCTCCTGCTCCTACAGTATGCACTCTTTTTCAAAACTATCATCTTCCATTCTTTCAGTGTGTCCAAACGACACTTTTGCGGCATTCGCACTTGGCCTTTCCATATACGTATAAATTATTTCACGAAAGTAACGCGTGAATAATAATTGATAAAAATAACCACGAAGAAAAATTTAAACACGAAATAGTGCTCAAATGCTTTCATTTAGCCTCGGTTTTGCTTCCATGCGAAATGTTCATTTTGACGGAAGTCAAGTTTGTCACGCCACCTTAGACCTATAGTTTAACGTGGAATCCGAACCACTCTCCACCATGGGCGGTCAGAAATTACAGTCCTCGCCTGGACTCGATCTCGCGACCTCCCGACCAGCAGCCCAGCGTCTTAACCACCAGGCTAACCACTTATCTACCAACCAATTCTTTTTTTATTTTGTGGAGCGATGAACAGCTGAGTTTGTTGCTTGCCGCCTACCGTCACCGGGGCTGATGAATTCGTAGTCAGCGATGCTAACCACTACACCACCGAGGCGTATGCCATATATATTTGGAACACGGGGTACTTCAGAGGAAACTACGATATCGTAACGAGGGCTTTTATAGCAATTATATATATATATATACCCCCTCCCCGCGGGCGGTCTTTCTGGGGTGGATCGCCCGCGGGCTCCTGCCTCCATGTGGCGAGGGGGGTCAGCCGCGGCTGGGGGCCCTGCCGGGTCCCCGCCCGGTTGCGAAGTAGATTTTTAACATACCCTGCTATTCTACAGTCCCCTCTTTCCTGTCTTCCCCTCTTTCCCCTCTTCCTTGCCCCCTCTGTTTTTTGTTTTTTTTCTGCTTTCTCTTCTCACTTCGCGCGCCCCGTGGGCTGCCGGGGCTGATCGCTGGGGGTCTCGCTCCCATGGTCGGGGCCGGACTAAGTTGGCTGGTAGGGTGCCCGGGCCTGGGACCCTGGGGGGCCTTGGTCTTTGCTGCCGGCGGGGGAGAACTCTCGAGGCTGTAAGGGCCCCTTTTGAAACGGGGGTACCCGCATGGGACGAGGCACCCATCCCCCGCCGGCGTGCGCTTGGTCCCCTTGGGCCCCGGGTAATCGGTTCCCTGCGGCCCCGGGCGCGAAACAACAAAAATACTGTTTATGGGTTCTCTTACTAAACTTCACTCCCCTCTTGTTGACGACTCTGGCCCGCCCTTGGATTTGGATCAGACTACTACTTCTGGTCGTTCAGCGGCCTCTGCCTCCGCTGGATTGACCCTCAAGCCGTATGGCCCCCTCTCGTCCTCTGCGGTGTCTGGCTCTCGTGGCCGGACTCGTGGTGGCCGTAGGGCGGGGTCTTCGCGGCCCTTGTTCTCTCGCCCACTCTCGGTTACCGTTACACATGGACCTGTCTCTGCTGTCAATTTCTGTCCAGTGGACAGGTTCCTTGTTCTCCGCCCTTCCGCTGGCTCCCTTCCGGGCAACTCGGAACGGGTGTTTCAGCGCCTTAAGACGATAGGTGTTCCCTGTCGTTATGATATCCGCCCTCTGAGGGATGGGTCTCTTCTTTTGAAGTCCCGTTCTTCGGGGGTGACTGGGTCCCTTCTACAGTTGCAGGATGTCTTGGGTTGCAGAGTTTCTGTGACTCCCCATCCGCAATTGAATAGCTGTCAAGGCACCATTTTCGCTTCCCGTCTGCTGTCAATCCCGGTTGGCGAGTTGCAGGAGGATCTTGCCCCCCAGGGGGTAACGAAGGTCTTCCGCTTTTCGTCGCGCCGGGATGGTGTTCTTACCCCGTCCCCTCGTCTGCTCCTGACCTTTGACTCCCTTGTGCCTCCGGCCCAGGTGTTCTGGGCATGGGTGATCGCCGGTCGTGTGAGTTTTCGGTGCGACCATATGTGCCTGACCCGGTTCGCTGCTTTGGCTGCAACCGATTCGGCCATGTTAGCTCTGCGTGCCGCCGTGAGGGTAAGCTATGTGTCCGCTGCGGTGGGCCTGCGCACCCTACCCCGTGCACGAAGCCCCCGCGTTGCTCAAACTGTTCGGGGGCCCACCCTTCCTCTTCCCGGGACTGTCCCGTTTTCAAGTTTGAATTTGAGGTGCGGTCCTTAAGGACTACCGAATTCCTTAGTGCGCGGGAGGCGCGCGATAAGATCCGTGACCGGGAGCCGCGGCGGGGGTTGTCCTACGCTGCGGCTCTTGGCCCTGGCGGGCTCTCGGGCCCCTCCCGTGCTACCCCGGCGTCTACTGGAGTGGTGCCCCCCCTGGAAGTCCCGGGGGTTGGTGGTCCTCCTGGCGCCGCGGGTCCTTCTTGTTCCTCTGTCTCACTTTCTGACATCCCATCTGCTTCCCTGCCTACAAGTGCCCCTTCTCCCCCTCCGGCCTTGGGGTCTGGATCCTTGCCTACTCGTCTCTCGGGTGGGGAGGGGGATGCCCCGAAGGAGAGGAGGAAGCGTCGCCGTGGTCGGAGTCCTTCCGACCCGACCCTGATTGCTGCTCGCCTTGCTTCCCCTTCTTCCCCGTCTTCACCGGAGGGGAAGCGGCGCGCTGTTCCTGATCCGCTCGGGACTTCCCCCCCCCCTATACGGAGCGCTGGTGGGGCGTCACCTCCCGGTGCCCCGACCAGTGTCCGGGTGTCGGTCGAGGTGCATTGCCCCATGACACCCTCGATTACTGACTCTGTTCCCATGATAGACCCGGTCGAGAGGGGCCTGGCCCTCCTTCATGGAGTCTCTCTCTCTCCGGCTCCTGCTGAGAGTGGTCGGGTCTCTCCCCTGGATCTACCTCTCCCACTTGTGGTCGACCTTTCCTCTCCCCCCCGTCAGTGCTTGTCTGGTTTGACGAGCCCTCGAACAGCTGGTTCCCCCCGGTCCCCCTCTTGTGGGGAGTTGGGGTTTCGGCTGGGCCCGACTCGTCGTCTCTCCCCCCGCCGGGAGAGCCCCCCTCTGACCTCCCTGTTCTACTCTCCACTTCTCGTCCTACTACGGGTGCAGCAGATGCGGAGTCGGTGGCCCCTACCCCCCCAGTTCTGGGTGAGTCGGGGAAACCGATTCCGTCCCTGGTTACGGACCGTTGAGTTTGCTGCTCAGCTTGGTCCGTGGCTATTTCGCTGTTTTCTCTGCCTCTTATAATGCCGCTTCCCCTTACAGTTCCATCTTGCATTGGAACTGTAGGGGGCTTTTAGCTAACTGGGAAAACCTTGCCTCCCTGCTGGAGAGCGAGCGGCCTTCCTGTGTTTGTCTCCAGGAGACTATCCTGGCTGCGCGGGGACTCCCTCGTCTCTCTGGATATGTTGGTTTCCCTTGCACCCCGGATGAGCGCACACGCCGGCGGGGTGCGGCGATTTACGTGCATCATTCGTTACCATCGCGTGGTGTGCCTCTTCGCACTTCCTTGCAGGCTGTGGCTGTGCGGCTCTTTTTAGATCGCCAGTACACTGCCTGCTCGGTTTATATTCCTCCTCATGACCCTCCTTCTCGCGACGCGGTTCGCGAATTGGTGCTGCAACTACCCCGACCGTTTCTCCTCCTCGGGGACTTTAACAGTCGCGACCCGGCTTGGGGTGATGTTCGGTCGACTAATGTTGCTGGGATTTTACTCTCCTTAATGGAGGAACTTTCCTTTGCGTGTCTCAATTCCGGTGAACCTACTTACTTCCACGAACCCACGGGTTCATTTACCTGTATTGATCTCTCCATGGTGTCCCTCGATGCCTTACTCGATTTTTCGGGAAGGTGTTGGGGGACTCTTATGGCAGTGATCATTACCCAGTCTGTCTTGAGCCGGTCGGTCCGCGGCCGGGCGTTTCATCTCGACCGAGGTGGTGCCTTGCGCGGGCTGACTGGCCATCTTTCAGAGCTCGTTCCGTCATTGTCCGTTCGGTGTTGAGCTTTGGCTCGGTGGATGAGAGCTTGGAGTTCTTCGAGCGGGTGGTGATGGGCGTCGCGGAAGACTGTATTCCTCGTTCTTCCGGTAACCCGCGGACTCGTAGCGTCCCGTGGTGGACTCCAGCATGTCACCAGGCGGTGTGCGAGAGGAAGAGGGCAACGCGCCGCTTCCACCGCACCCGGCGCGCGGGCCACTTGATTGAGATGCGGCGGGCGAAGGCTTTCGCCCGCCGGACTCTCAAGTTGGCCCGTCGGGCCTCTTGGCGTGCTTTTGTGTCCGGCATCTCCTCATCTACCCCTTCTGCTGCTGTGTGGCGGAAGGTACGTAGTATCGAGGGGAGGCCGGTCCCTGCTAGTCGCCCTGTCCTTCGGGACGGGGATGGCTTCCTTTCGGATCCTGCTGCTGTGGCTGATCGGCTGGCCGGTGCTTTTGCTGCGGTTTCCCGTTCGCCTTCGGCTGCGAATCGCCCTTTATCGGAGGTCACGTTCCCGCCCCCTGGGAACGAGCCCTATAACCATCTCTTTCCGATGCGGGAACTTCGGGCTGCTTTGGCAACCCGTCGTTCTTCCGCTCCTGGCCCTGATGACATTCCGTATGACTTTCTTCGGAATCTGCACCCGATGGCCCTGCACTTCTTGCTGGATCTTTTCAACCGGATGTGGGTTGAGGGGTCGTTCCCTTCCCGTTGGAGGGAGGCGATTGTGGTCCCGATACCTAAGCCGGGGAAGGATCCGGCGGAGGTGGCGAGCTATCGGCCTATTGCTTTGACGAGCTGCTTATGCAAGCTCCTCGAAAAGATGGTGGCCGTCCGACTTTCCTTTACACTGGTCGCTTGGGTTATGCCCCCCGACCCAGTATGGTTTTCGTCGATTTCGGGGTACTCTGGACCCCCTTCTCCTCCTTGGCCATGATGTACGGGAGGCATTTTCCCGCCGGAATCTTGTTCTGGCCGTCTTTTTTGACGTCCAAAAGGCCTATGACACGACCCGTCGGGGAGTGGTCATGGACCGTTTGAAGTCTCTTGGTTTTGTGGGCTTTTTGCCCACGTTTCTTCGCAACTTCCTCTGCCGTCGCACTTTCCGCGTCCGTAATGGGGCGGCCCTATCTGCCCTGTATGTTCAGGAGGAGGGGGTGCCCCAGGGGTGTGTGTTGAGCGTCTCATGCTTCAACCTAGTTATGTCTGCGCTACCGGGAGCTCTTCCGCCCTCGGTGCGCTGTTCCATCTATGCAGATGATCTGGCTGTCTATGCCGCGGGGACGAGTCCCCCCTCGTGGAGAGGCAAGTCCAACTCGCGGTCAATCGGGTTGAACGCTGGGCGTCGTCGGTGGGCCTTACGTTGTCTTCTCCGAAGACTTCGTGTGTGGCCTTCCTTCCGTCGAGGAGACGGGGATCCGGCGCCATCCCGGCCTTTAACCTTACACTCGGGGGTCAGCCTCTGGCCCTCGTTTCATCAGTACTCTTTTTGGGTATGGTTTTCGACAGCCGTTTGAGCTGGGTTCCCCACCTTCGCCGGCTGCGCGTGTCCGCGAGACGTACCCTGGATTTGCTGGGGCATCTGTCGCATACTACATGGGGCGCGGATAGGCGGACGCTCCTCCGTTTGTACGTGTCCTTGGTACAGTCCAAATTAGACTATGGGAGTGTGGTGTATGGCTCCGCCTCCCGCACGGCCCTTCGGATACTGGATCCGGTCCTCTCTAGAGGACTGCGCATGTCATCTGGCGCCTTCCGCTCCTCTCCGGTTGATAGTCTGCAGGTGGAGTGCGACATCCCTCCCTTGGAGGATCGGAGGTCGTTCCTCGTTGCTAAACACTATCTCCGGATCCTCCGTCTTCCCACCTCTCCTCTGTTCCAGGTGGTTGAGAGGGCGTTCTGCCGGGATGGGGGTTGGTATTTCACCGACACGGTGACCTCCCTCCTCGATGGTATGGGCACTCCCCCTCCATCCGTTATACCGGTCTCTTTCATTGGTGTTGCACCTTGGGAGAGCACCCCTGTTGCGTGCTGTAGGGCGTTGCGCCCCGTTCGCAAGACCGAGTCGGACTCTGCCTTGCTTCGGTCTCTTTTCCTGCAGCATGCGGCGTGTCACTCTGCATGTGTTGCGATCTTCACGGATGGTTCGAGGTCGTCGGGGGCGTTGGATCCGCGGCTGTTCCCCAGTCGTCTGTCCTTGCTCCCCGATGTACCCGTCTCCCTGATGAGGCTTCCGTTTTTACGGCGGAGCTCTATGCCATTCTGAGCGCTCTGGAGGTGGTGCGGGAGCATCCGGATGGGTCGTTCGTCATCCATTCGGATTCCCGCAGTGCCCTGGATGGCCTGGAGTGTTTTGACTCTGTCCACCCGCTGGTCCGACGAATCCAGCTACTGTACCATACTCTTGTCGCTTTCGGTGGCAAGGAGGTGGTATTTTGCTGGGTCCCAGCACATGTTAACGTGGCTGGAAATGAGGCTGCTGATCGAGCTGCCCGTTCCGTGTGCCGACTGCAGGTTTCACCTGTGTCCCTCCCTTTTTCTGATTATATCCCTGGCTTCCGTAGGTTTTTGCGCTCCCGGTGGCAGAGTCGCTGGGATGGCGCTACGGACAACAAACTTTGCAAGATTAAACCCAAGTTGGGATGTTGGGCCTCTTCCTTCCATCGGTCGCGCCATAAGGAGGTGGCTCTGGCCCGCCTCCGTATTGGCCACACCCACCTGACCCATGGCTATTTGATGGCCGGGGATCGGGTGCCCCGATGTCCCAATTGTGACGTCCTCCTTACAGTTGCCCACCTTCTGGTGGAGTGTCCGCTTTACTCTGCGCTGCGCGCAGAGTATTTTCCCTTTTTGGAGAACGTTGGGCTTTGTGATAGGCTTGGCGCTCTTCTGTCTGAAGGTTCCTACTTTTCGATAACCGGGTTGTTCTCCTTCCTCTTTCGCTCCCGACTTCTTTACCGGCTGTGACCCCACTATGATCTTTTTGCTTTTCCCCCACCTCCTCCTCCTCCCCCCCCGTCTATTGTTCATTTCCGTTAGTTGTTCCATACTCTTCGTTCTGTGTTCGCTCTGCTATCCACCTTTCTTTTGGTGGCCATGAGCGGTCATTCTTTGAAACAAAAAAAAAAAAAAAAAAAATATATATATATATATATATATATATATATATATATATATATAATATATATATATATATATTACCTTACCTTACAAAGGTTCCACGTGATGATTTCTCATTTCGCGAAGGTCAAGCGTGTCGCCCCTCCTCTCGAGTTGGCCTGGTGAAGTAGTGAGTTGGATTCTTGCGCTCTCCACCTCACATAGCCAGGTACGCCCGGCTCATCGGGGATTGTTCTGAGCCAGGCGTCAAGTCTTCTTTTGAAGATTTCCACTGCAACTCCCTTCGTGTTTCTTAGGTCTTTGGGCAGCTGATTAAATAGTTTTGGTCCTCTCACTACAAAACTATTTTCTTTCAGGGTTAAGGATGTTCCCTGTCTCGCCTTCAATTTGGGAATACGACACAGTCTACCGTTTCTACCTTCCACCGTTGTTTGGGGAGTAACTGCAGGCAGGCACATTTCAGTCAGTGGAATGCAAGGGGAATAAATGAGCAAAAGAGAGAACAGTAGAAGTGGTACAGGTACTCAAAGGTAGAAGGTTTGATGTTCTGGAAATTTATATATACATGATGATGCAAATCTACAAGGAAAAAGAAAACTGATTCCAAGGCCTTTCGTGTGTTCAGAAGTACACCTCGTCAGGCATTCCCTGACGAGGTGTACTTCTGAATACACGAAAGGCCTTGGAATCATTTTTCTTTTTCCTTGTAGATTTGCATCATCATGTATATATAAATTTCCAGAACATCAAACCTTCTACCTTTGAGTACCTGTACCACTTCTACTGTTCTCTCTTTTGCTCATTTATTCCCCTTGCATTCCACTGACTGAAATGTGCCTGCCTGCAGTTACATGGGCGGTTTAGGCGGAGAAAGACGAGTCCTCAACCAAATCCTTCCCCTCCTCTGTCGCAGAAGATGCTGAGCTAACTGCACCTTTCGGCGGGTAGTGGGTTCCCACATCCCTACATCATAAAAAACAAAACAGAACAGAACACGCTAGTGAAAAGTTACCAAATCTCCTTACAGCATGAAATGACTCAAAGCAAAT
Source organism: Bathynomus jamesi (assembly GCA_023014485.1). Taxonomy (NCBI): domain Eukaryota; kingdom Metazoa; phylum Arthropoda; class Malacostraca; order Isopoda; family Cirolanidae; genus Bathynomus; species Bathynomus jamesi. The sequence goes on from JAJOZX010001160.1 coordinate 389,819, forward strand.
TGAATTTTATTTTTACCAAAGAAAAAGTAATTATTTTGTGTAATTTCCCTAAAGAATGAAGGAGTCCGTTAAAGTCAGCAAAACCACCACTTGTGAACAGTCAATGCAAATGGAATTCCTCTTTCAAAGGAATGAAAATTCCACGAATGAAATTCTTGAAATTTTTGTTTTGTTCTAAGAGCAGCTCATAAATAGGTTACAAAGATTTATTTTTATTTTATTTTTCCAGTATCATTATTCATTGAAGTTCATTTTCTTTTCTCTTAATTCCAGTCCTCCTCTGTTGAGACGTTCAACTCTTCCAACCCACTCTACTTCATTACTGAATGGACAGAATGAGATCAGGTGGGAGAACTCGGCAGCGCTTCAGGAGAATGCATCCATCAAAATCGCAGCCTTAGAAGAGGAGTTGGCTAATCTCAGGGCGCAAATTGCCACCATATTATGCCGATCGCCAGAACGACCACTCACGCCCCCTTCTTCTCCCGTTCCTCCCCCTCCCGCTCCACCCCCTCCTCCTCCCCCTCCCTTCTGCCCTGGTGGCAGTCTTGTTGCGAACAGGAAATCCTTCTCCGAGTTGATTGCTGAAAACAAGGATTCCATTAACCAGCACACACAAGCCGTCAAAGTGCCGTCTTCACAGAGATCCACTGAGGGAGTCTGTATGGCGGACGTCCTCAAAGGTCTTAATAAAGTAAAGCTAAAAAGAGTGGATAGGTGAGCAACTTGTACTTTTTAACGATTGGGTGTCAAAGGGTATCATACTCTTCGAGGGCTCTTCCGCCCTACTTGTTTAAAATGTGGAACGAAATTGGCTGTACAAAACTACTCCATTCTAAATCGTATAGGTGATGAGGCTGTTTAGTAAGATATTCAGTCTTTATCCTGACTGAAGTTCTTCGTCGTATTAGTGAGAGGATTCTTATTCGTCTGAAATGTTTTTCTTATCCCCTTAGGCTTTAGCTTTGTTATTGCTATCTTCATTTTCTCGTGCGAGTCTTCCATCAGGACATATCTTCACAAAGCATTTCTTAATGGAACCGTTCCCTCTCCTTTTAGGTCCCCTGGAGGTACTCCAATCCGCGATCGTCCCCGCTCTCCTCAGCCTGTAGATGCGGCCTCTCTGATCGCTGCCGCACTCAAGAAGCGCTTTGCAAAATTTCAGCTCTGTTCTCCAGAGAAAGAGCACGACTCTACTTCTGGATTTTCTTCCCCGGAGGAAACCCCGCAAACGAGGAGGAAGAGTCGTCGGGATAATCACTCCCCTGAGAAGGCCACGACGCCCACGTCCATGCACGCCAAGCAACCGTTTATCCTCAGAAAGATCTCAAAGATACCGCCCAAACCTAAAATTGATAACGACCAGCCGAGTCTTCCCCCGGTGAGTCAAGCTTCTTTCGTCTCTAAGAATCTGAATGACGAGATCTTAGAACAATACTTCGTATTATGTATACATGTACAGTTTCGGAAAAAGGTTCACCTAGAATCCTAAAATTACTAATTAATATTGTTACTTTTTGCGCGTGAGACTGGAACAAGTTTCCAAGAACAAAACCCAGTCATCATTTATTAGTAATTTTTTCATGCTTTTTAGAAATGTTTCTTCTAGAGGAATTTTTTTCCGAAACACACACAGGAAGATGATAGGCCTCAATACGATTTTATAGTGGTCCATTGAGACGATCGCAAATCTTTCCACTATCATCAAATGCCACCTAGAGAATACTGGAAGGATTTGGAAGTTGGATATTTTAAACTACTTACTATTTAAAATTTGAATGAGATAATTTAACTGGGTCGTATTACAATAATCTGAAGTTATTTTAAACCAACATCCAGCGTTTAACATCGAAAATTTTTTTTTCAGTTTGGACAACATCTGTTAAAGCGAAGAGTAAGATCTCCGCCACCGAAACGAAGTAGCCCTTCTTCTTCCAGTGAAAATTCGGACCTCTCCAGATAACGCTTATTTCGTCTACCCGAAAGAATTATTAGAAATGCGAGTAAAAACAATTAGAGCGTTATAAAGACCAGAATTTTCACTTACAACTTTATCTTCCAAACCGTGTAAATCTTGAGTTAGAAATATAATTCCACGAAGATATATATTTACTGTAAACGTCTATTTTTGTAAATAATTTTAGTAAACTAGTTCTCCACTTATTTAATGAAGCTGTTGATTGTATGGTAAGAGTAACATCATAGATAAAAATGTAGTTTATTGTCTGCTGTAATATTGGTACAATTATTACCAAGCATTCCCAAAATAGTTCGTGATATTGTGATCTTATTTTCCGTAATTATTGTATCGACGAAACGATAAAATCAAATTTAGGTGCTAGAAATATTCCATAACTATTTCGTGTATGTAGTTTGTGTTTGGTGGTAGGATGTAGGCTTTTCCGAGCGAAATCTGAACAGCAACTCTATAGTTTGTACGTCTGTTAATGCAGGCTACATTTTGTGTGTAAAGAAGAGTTGGGTCAGTTTAACTTCCTCTAGTTTCATATTTACTTATTTTTGTCGCGTCTTTCACTTTTTTTTTTTTCTCGAGCATTTGTAGTTGAAACGAAGATGGACAAATTGAACCACTGTCAAAAAAATTTTGAAATCACTCTACTCCTTCAACAGTCCATGAATAAGTTCTTTCCCGCCCTTCCAGTTTTTTTTTGTTTTCCTCAGAATATTTGTTTGGAAGTTAAATTGCAGCTAACAAAACGTAGTCTAAGGATTGTGCTAGTCAAAAGGCAATTGCGTTTCAAAGTGATTTAGAAATAGATAATTTAATTTAATCGTAAATAAAGTTAAAGATGATGGGCATGGGTACTTGTAATTGCTGCGGGTACCTTAATTAGTCCTATCATTTTTAGCCTTTATTAAGCAATCTCTCTCTATTAACCGTGAATATTAATGGAAACTTAATTTGCTTACTAAACTGGAATGTTGTCACAAACTTCATCCGCTATATTTTTTGTTAGAGTAATTTGTATGTTGTTAGCCGTAAGTTGAAAAGGCAATCTATTATTAGGTAATGTTATTTCATAGAAAACATTCCTCACCCATTCTTAAGGGAAGAGTGTTATGTATGTAGACAAACATGAACTCCTTCCACAAAACGAGTTCAAAAGTTACAGCAATAATTATGATCAGCATTCCATCATGTTTTTACTTCAGAAAAGTGGTCAACTTTCTGAATTTATACCAATAGATTTGGGGTCATGCGATGTTATACCAGGGAAGGTGCCTTACTAACACCTTTATTGTGCTCAAAGATACTTTATCATAGGTCATTACTTCAGTAATATATTTATTAATATGATCAATAAAAGTATTATTTGGGTTTTTCTTCAATTGTGTTCATAGGTATAGGAAGTTGTGATTGTGTATCATTAAATTAAAGAACTACACCACACCTACTGCTTTACAAAACTTGCCTCAGAGTCAGGATGAAAATGAGTTAGAACCGTATAAAAAGCTTACAACTGAAGGAATTTCCTGAAAGTCAACGTCATTAGTGACTTGTGATGTAATCCTTATGTAGTAGAAAATTTAATATAACTTCATAGAAGTTGGGATCAGTAAGTTTGAGATGATTCCACTGAAGAAAAGTTTGTATCGTACGTGTAAACATGATCGTATAAATTAACCAACCAAGTTTCAAATTATTTTTATAGTGTATGCGTACGATCTATTTAGCGAACTCAAGCGAGTCAACCATATCTAATAATTACTCGTGTAATAATACACAAATCCATATTATGGCTTCAGCTCGAAGATTGACGATGAATCAGCACTTCGAAATTTTGTATTTTTAGATATAAACCTGATGTAGAATTTCTGGAGGAAACAGCCTTAACCCCATTAACTGCGCGAGCGCCCAGTTACGACGAGTCAAGCCAAAAACGTGCTAAGCAGATATATATCTGGTTAAAGTTTAAACCCCCGTGTGTATATACGGGGCTGCGCAGAAATGGTCAGAAGCGAGAGAGCGTGATGTTACGGGTTAAGAAGTAGGGAACTGCAACGGAGTACAGAATTGTCAGTTACATTCTCTTACCTCAAATACCAAGTGTTGACTTTTTGACTAAACTAACATTAGCACGAATATTTTACTTCATGAAAATAATTTATATTTTCACTTGCGTAATGAACTAATTAAGTTTTGCAAATTCTAATCCATACTTTACATCTAAACATTTTTCAAGGTATATAAAAAATACATTTGCTTTTTAATGTTAGATTTAATTTTGTATCTTAATTACTGTCGAGATAATTCTATTCCTTTCACACCTATAAAGCCATTTCCCATTTTCAATAGGGTAGGCACAGCGTTTGAGCTTTTTACTGAAAGCGCTCAAACCAATTACGATTGAAGAAAAATGCTTATTAGAATGTGTTTACCCACAAGTTTCAGACCATTACCGCGAGTTATCTACATCGAGAAATATTTCACCTTCACAAATGCAGAGTGGGTTCCCAAACTTCTGAGCTTGTCGACCCCTTGAGCTTATAAAGTTATCGACCCCTAACCCAAGTTCTCAATATTTGAAATATTTTTAAATGAAATGAAGTCAAGAAACATCGAAATATAATCAATATTTATTAATCATTATAGTTATACAATTACCATTATTAGTAATAGTGAAAATTAATAACTGCTAAATACTTTTACAATTAAATCTTCTCTAATGAGATGGGATGGGCAGGGCCGGATTTACTTGCTTGTGGGCAAGCGGCTGTGGTTTACTGGTCCTATCTCTAACAGAGCCAGCCCTGCAGGAAGTACTCCATCCCTGACTGCACAGACAATTTTATAGCCATAGTATTGATCAGTTGAGAGATCTTGAATGACCTTGTCAGGAAGCTTGATCAGTGGAGGGCCAACAGAGATTCGGGTGAAGTTTGGATTGATATCAAAGTCTGTAGCAGAATCAAGGAGCTTTCCTATTGGCCCGGATAATTTTTTGTCTGAGAGAGTAGGGCCATCAAGGTCAACAATGAGATGGCGCAGGGGAAGTTCAACAGTGTGCAGGTTGCACACCAACCAGACCAGCTTTCTCCCCAGGTGCAGCTCCAGCTTCCGCATTACTCCAGCTTTCACACCAGTGTTGACATTTGTTGAGTCTCCTCCAATGGCCAACAAGGTCTTATCATAACCCCTCTCTTTCAGCCAGGCAAACAGGACCTTAGCAATCTTCTCCGCATGTGACTCCTCTTTAGTTGCTTTCTCTGGGGTAAAGTGGAACAGGTAGTAGCTGCCAGGCTCACTAACAACACTATAGTGTTCTTCCTTGATCTTTGCGGGAAAAGATTGGTCACTGCCCTCAGCTTCCATCATCACATTGGTCAGGTCAATCCGCCCATCAAAGAGGATGCAAGAGATCCCCCCCTCCTCCCTGCACTTCTTCTCGAACTGTTCCCCCAGCTCTCTCATCAACTTCTCCTGTGCTCTCTTGACCTTGCTCTTATCAATCACTTTACTTGTATTGTCTTCTGTGATGATTCCTGCGTCAATCAGAGCTGCTGTTGCTATCGCTGCAGTTGGCCTCAGCCCTATGCCATTAATATGCGTAGAAATAGCTTTTTCTAAAATATAACAGAATACTACTCACATGTGAACAGTAACAAAAAAAATATTAGTAGATATAATCACAATCTATCCCCTCACTGCAAGCCGAGGTGGTAAAATAGCTTCATAAATCATGAGTCACTTCAAATATTTCACAAAACGTTTTAGAATGTTCTGAAACGTTACATTCTAGCCTCTGAGAAAGGTGGCTCAGAAAATGGCCTTATGCGCGCCAGAAAACCGTCAAAATATTTCATATACCAAACTATGATAATTACAATTAAGTGGAATGGCACACCTTTTTATTTGAGTATTTAAATATTATTATATGAATTACATTATGTGTGTTTATATGAATTAGTTAGAACAATGCTCTATGAGAGATAACGTGAGCAGCCATGATAGAAAACGTGAGAAGACATATTCTGGGGTAACTACAATAGTAAAATAATCAACAATTTAATAATAATCAACTGCAAAATGATGTAGGTTAGGGTTATCAGAATTAAATATTTTCTTCAGAATTGTGTTCTATACACCAAAATATGTCATTTGAACACCCCCCTCCATTGATTTAAAAAAAATGCATAGTATGACCCGCCCTAATTATAGGGTGTACAGTGTACACTGTACACGAAGTCCTTTCCCGATTATAAACTTTAATAATTAAATGGAATCCAAAGAGACAGTAATGCTTTGTTTTGCATGTTATCGCATAACACCAAGTTTTTTCTTGTCGATGATAGGCCCATTCTTTGCTGAAAAGAATGTTACGGCACAAGTGTACTGAAAATGCTCGAGTTCTTTGTATCTCCCAGTTGGAAAACCTTCAATCAGTGGCGGTCCTAGCTTACATGACGCCCTGGGCGAACCTCACCTTCAGCGCCCCCCCCCCCCCTGTTCGCCAACACGCACACATTCGAATCCCCCCAAAATAAAGGACAGACATAACTTTCACAAAATAACTTTTTATTGGACTAATTGTTGGAACTTCAGAACCAAAACACTCAAATTTCTGAATTTTACAAATCCTTCATCACGTAAATAGAATAACTCACTTAAGAGAATGTAATTATGATACTATGAACAGGAAAAATACAAATTAAATTGCACAACTGCCATAAATAAACTAGAGAATCAAATTTCTAAATTGTACAAATGCTCTATCACATAAATAGAATAAGACACTTAAGAGGGTAATTATTATGCTACACTTTGAACAAGAAACAAAATAAATTGCACCACAGCACAACTGCCATCTAAAGCCTGACTTCTTACCTTCCTTGATGCAAAGTCATTGATCTTTTATTATTTATTTTATTTTATTTTTTATTTTTATTTATTTCTTTATTTATTTATTCTTATTCTTATTTTAATTTTTTTTGCAGGCGCTCATGCCGCCCTGTGCGGCTGCCCATATGAGGAACCGCCACTGCCTTCAATCCATCCATCCATTTTACAGCAAGACTGCCTCTCCACACTCGGGTTTGCTAGTGCGCGAATTCTTTAACATCACTTTTTCTGGAAGACGGATTGGGCGCGACGGGCCGGTGCCATAGCCTCCACGATCCCCCGATATCACGACCCTGGACTTCCTGTCGGGATATGTTAAGAATTGTGTGTATCATGCTCCTGTTGCTGATATTGACACTCTTGGTGCAAGGATTTGCGATGCCATCAGCAATGTCAGGAGAGATATGCTAGCGAATGTATGGCATGAACTCTACTTCGCTTGGATGTGCTACGTGTAACTAACAGTACACACGTTGAGATTTAATGAGAAACGTAATAAACCTGATGTGCTATGCAACAACATACAAAATAAAGCATTACCGTGTCTTCATTGGATTTCATGCAATTAATTATAATTAATTAACTACTAACAAGTATTTTTCATCAGATATAATTATGGGTAGGCTAGATAGCTGTTAGGACGCTGATTCCAAATCTGTTTTCGGTTTTCCTCTAGCACGTCTAGTGTTGGAGATGAGACCGATCATAATAATTATATATACTAAATATAATACAGTACACGAGGAGCGGTCAGAAAATAAGTTTACACGGCATACACCACGTGTAGACCCTTTTATTCTTTGGCGTAACAGTCACATGTCTAGTTCTGTGTTGGGTTTTGTGTCGCCCACTTACACATTTTATTTTTTTAGGTGATTTACATCAACCCACTCATCAATCACCATGCCTCGAAAGTGTAAAAATCACCCCAACAATTTCTGTTACGTCTGCGGCTCGTTCACAACTAAATCACAACGGCGTACAATCACGATGGAATTTCGGAAAACTTACTGGTTATACTTCGGCTGTCCACTAGGCGACCAAGATAAGGCATGGGCGGCACATGTTATCTGTACCGCTTGTTCGAATGGATTACGTAACTGGTTGAACCAAAGGAAAAAGTCGATGCCGTTCGCTATACCCATGATATGGAGGGAGCCGAGAGACCATCATGGCGATTGTTACTTTTGCAATGTTAACATAACTGGATTCTCCGTGAAGAAAAAGCACACCGTTGTTTATCCGAACGTAGACTCCGTGATCAGACCGATCCCTCACGATGATACGATGCCGATTCCGGTACCTCCACAGCATAGACTCGATTCTTGAGAAGACGAAGGTGCGTTTGGCGGAGATGCGGGACCTTCTGCCGATCTTGACGACACACCTGACGAAGGGCAATCGGAGCCGGAGAGACTTACCCGAAACGAGTTGAATGACCTCATTAGAGTTTCAGCCCTCTCCATAGAGAAATCAGAACTTCTCTCCTCGAGACTCAAGCAGAAACACTTACTTGAGAAGAACGTCCGTGTGTGTCACTATCGAAAACGAAACCACGATTTGGCTACATTCTTTACAGTAGACGGTCTGCTCTGCTATTGCCATATCATCAATAGACTTTTCGAGAACTTGTCACAGGTACACACAGCATCTGAGTGGCGCCTCTTCATTGATTCCTCACAGCGAAGCTTGAAAGCAGTTCTCCTGCATAATGGGAACTTAAAGCCGTCCATCCCGATCGCCCAGTCCGTTTATCTAAAGGAGACGTACGATAACACGAATATACTACTCGAAGCAATCCAATACATGACTCATCAATGTAATATTTGTGGTGATCTCAATCATCGGTATGCTAATGGGCATGCAAGGAGGGTTCACGAAATCATGTTTCCTATGCCTATGGGACAGCCGTGCTACCGCGGATCATTACATCAGACGTGAATGGCATCAAAGCAGCACATACGAGCCAGGAACGGGCAGTGTCCAGTGTGCTTCTTTAGTTGATCCAAAGAAGAGTTTCCTGCCACCTCTCCACATTAAGCTTGGCTTAATGAAAAATTTTGTGAAAGCGATGGGTAAGCGAATTCGAAAGGGTTTCGATACCTTGTTAAGAAATTTGCAAACATCAGTGCCGCGAAATTGGAGGGAATCTTTGTGGGGCCCCAAATAAGGGAGGTTCTGCAGGATGAAGGCTTTGAAGAAAACCTCAATGCCTTAGAACTTTCAAATGAATTTGTGGAAACTTCTTGGGTAACCACAAGTCTCCCGCATACAAAGATGGAGTTCAGAAACTGCTCGATGCATATCAAGAAATGGGCTGTCGCATGTCCTTGAAAATACATTTTTTTACATTCGCATCTAGATTTCTTTCCCGAAAAGCTTGGCGCGGTGAGTGACGACGAACAGGGGGAACGCTTCCATCAAGACATCCAGTCAATGGAAAATCGCTATCAAGGTTTCTGGAACGAAAGTATGCTGGCAGACTACTGCTGGATGTTGTACCACGACGATCCGGACAAGGTTTACAAAAGAAAATCGTACTCGCAACGTTTTTAGGTTGGTGTACATTTCTTTTTATGAGTAAAGTTGTACTTTTATAAATTGTGCCGAAATTAATACGTCATATTTCGATAACTAGATGTGCTAGAGGAAAATCGAAAACAGATTTGGAATCAGCGTATAAAACCGGTCTAGAAAAGTGTGTATACAGCTTTGATGATAGAAAAAAGTTCGATTTTGTCGACCAGTGATTATTAAAGTTTATAATCGGGAAAGGACTTTGTGTACAACCTGTATATATACACACACCCTTTTCTTTTCACTTAGCTTCTCGGTCCAGTCTCACTGCACACACTTGATCACCATCCTCTTTCTTCCCTGAAGCTGCCTGATTCCTCTCTTCCGAATATCGATATTCGTAATTTATTTTTACTCTTTCAACGTTGTATACTTTCCCAGCTATACTTAAGACTTCGACTCCTACAATTTTACATTCACTGTTTCAATGGCATAGTTATACTTATACAATGGTACAGTTACAGCTTTTGTCCAGTCACCTGGAAAATATCCACCTTCCCACGTTTTTTAACGTTCAAGCACCAATCTACTCCCACATTTAATTACATTACTGAATGTTCCATCAGTTTCTGCAAACTGCTCTTTCAGCTTCCTCTAATTTGATACCTTCCACTCATTGGTACACACTTTGACATACACCATCAAAACCGTGTGCATTCGCATTTGCTTCCTGTTCATGAACCTCGTCAACCAACTCGCTAAAACTAAATCTCTCGTGTGTTTGCTCATCATTACCAGTCATTCTACCACTGATATATGCAGTTCCTCGCTTCTTTCCAGAATAACTTCCTGTTCTCCACACACTGCTCATCCCTCTCCTTCCTCCTAAAAATTTATCTGTCTAAACTTTCGCCGAACAAAATGCGTGTGTGAAGAAACACCGTCTGAAAAGCTTATATTAAAAGTTTAATACTGTTTTTGTTACGATCATTTTAAAAAATTTTAAATTGAATTTGCAGTTTTACCTCAATATTTGGACGACTGTAAGATGAAAGGACTCCAATCGATGGAATTACAGCACCAAAATTTTATGATAATTTTGAAAATGAGTGACGGTCGAGTGCTGTACCGATTCCAAAATTTACCCGATGCCGATTCTTTGCCTAGATTTTTAAAAATTCAATTCTTTTCATAAATTATACTAATCTAATGTGAAAACTTTTAATTTTCATATTTATACATTTCAAATTTGTTAATGCTTTTCCTTAGCTTACTCCACAATATACGAGGAGCGATCAGAAAATAAGTTTACACGGCGTATAATTTCATAACTAAAGGACCTACATTGATTATGTTTGTACCAGGTGAATTCGTTAATCATTGGTGGCAACACTACACGTCGATTCGGCTGCCATCTATCGTACATTGGTGATATGAGTCAATTGAACATGGCGGCTCGACTGAAACAGTGCCGTGTCATTTCTGTAACGATATTTTGAGTCTGTCATTGGTCAAGAATTTCTCGAGCGCACTGTCACAGGAGACGAGACATGGGTTCATCACCGTATTCTGGAAACAAAACGTGCCAGCATGGAATGGAAACACCCTGGGTCCGCGCGACCAAAGTAGTTCAAGATTGTGAGGTCCGCTGGCAAAGTGATGGTTACCGTGTTTTGGGACCACAAAGGCGTTTTGCTCGCAGATTTCATACAAAGAGAGACAACAATCAATGCAGCTGCATATTGTTCAACACTGGAACGTTTACGAGCGGCCATTAAACATAAACGTCCTGGACTGCTCCGTAGAACAGGGCACTGTTCCAGTCGAGCCGCCATGTTCAACTGACTCATATAACCAATGTACGGTAGATGGCATCCGAATCGACGTGCAGCGTTGCCAACAACGATTAACGAATTCACCTGATTACAAACATAATCAAAGAAGGTCCTTTAGTTACGAAATTATACGCCGTGTAAACTTATTTTCTGACCGCCCCTCGTACAATACTGTACCACAATTTGTTACTCATATTACCGTAGCTAAATTGTTGGTAAATAGTTTTATTATTCAGTAAAATAAAATAATTATATTTCAGTTTCATAAACTGAATACCAATATTTAAAATAATTGGTTCTCCTTTGTTGAAGGTATTTTCTTTCTTCAACAATGTAACAACAAAACTTTTCATTAAAATTTCAAGGCCTTGGTGGTCTATTTGAATAAAAAAAAAAATATGTACAGTATATACAATTGGATTTATAAAATTATTAAAATACTTGAAACAAAGTCAACATAATAAGATGGTTTAATATGTAAATTATAAAGAGTATAACTTAATACAGAATTATTATTAATATATTTCATACAATTACACTTTGACACTTTGAAATGAGTATAAATTATAAATTTCTTTTCTTTGTATGTTCAATTTTCTATAAGTACAGATTTTGTTTTGTACTGAAAATTTAAAAAATTAAAATATTAAGTTAAGAGGAATCGACTTAATTTGGCCGATGCTGATTAATCGGCGCACCAATAAAAATGACCATTACTAACTCTTCAATATTCAATATTCAAACTTTTTGGCAAGATACCTATTTGACATTTGAAGGATAAATAAAAGGGAGGGTTCATTAGTTACAGTGTACTTAGCATTTTGCTTAACCGTAAACTTATTTCTAATATATATATATAACCCTTGGTTAGCTTCCGCCCGAATTGCTCATTCTGACGAAGGTCAAGCTTTTCACTCCACCCGAGACCCACAGTTTAACGTGGAATCCGAACCACGCCCCATCAGCAGCCCAGCGTCTTAACCACTAGGCCACCTAGGGTACCCATTTATCTACCAACCACTTTCTTTATTGTGGAAGGATGAACAGCTGGAGCATATATATATATATATATATATATAATATATGCGCCTCGGTGGTGTAGTGGTTAGCGTCGCTGACTACGAATCCATCGGCCCCGGGTTCAAGACCTGACGGCAGCCGGCGCGCAGCAAAACCCAGCTGTTCATCCTTCCACACAATAAAGAAAGTGGTTGGTAGATAAATGGGTACTCTAAGGTGGAGTGAAAAGCTTGACCTTCGTCAGAATGAACAATTCTGGCGGAAGCTAACCAAAAGGTACATAATATATATATATACAAAGCTGGGCACAAACCGTTAATCGTTAATTAACGAAGTTAACTTTTTCGTTAACGATTTAACTTTTAAGTTAACTTTGAAAATCATTATCGGACTAATTAACTTCCGTTAACTCAAGTCCGTTAACCCCAAAAATTCATAAATAAACGTTTAAAATTTTCTATTATTTTCAGTGCTGAGCAGGTGCGCAGGCATCGACAAAAGGTTTGGGCCCCTCCTGGAGGATGACGAATGCCAGCTGGCTGCTGCCTTCCATCCCAGGTTTCGCCTCATCTGGTTGGACAAGTATGACAACACCAAGGTCGCCAGGGTGAGGAAAAGCATGGAGGGTACAGTCGAGGAGGCCATGAAGCAGCAGTCCAACGAAGTGGGCAGCAACAACGAGGAGGAGGATGACTTCTTCAGTGCTGTCATCCAGACAAAAGAGAGCAGCAGAAGCCACAGGTCACTCAAGGGCAAGGCCCAGAACTTGGTCAAGACCTGGCTGGAGACCAACTCCAAGGACTTGCTGACAGATGCTGCCTTCTTGGGTGAGCAAGTGTTGGTGGACTTGTTCATCAAGTTCAACACAGCCATCCCCTCCAGTGCTGCAGTGGAGCGTTTGTTCTCTATGGGCAAGGACATCCTGAGGGCCAAGAGATCATCCCTGTCTGATGAAAACTTTGATATGCTAATTTTCATGAAGGGCAACATGCATCTCATGGACAAAATGGAGAACGAGTAGAAGAGGGAAAATTAAATTATATATGTGTGTTTAATTTTTTTTATAATAAAAGTTAACGTTAACGGTTTATCGGTAACTTCCGTTACATGTTTAACGAATTAACGGATTAACGGTTAACGAAGTTAACTTTTTGGTTAACGGTGCCCACCACTGTATATATATATATATATATATATATATATATATATATATATATATAATATATATATATATATATATATATATATTGTGGGAGGAGCATACAAATTTGTAAGGAAACCTACCAATTTTAGCACTTTACCCTTCTTGTCTAAATCTGTTCTGAACGAATTCAACAAGATCAAATGGATTGTTTACAACCAATTTTATATGCCTGAATGATATATATGTCACAAAAAATATAAAAATAAATTGAAAAATAAAAATTGTAAGAGGATCATACAAATTTATAAGGGAAAACTACCAAAGTTTTAGCACTCCGCCCTTCTTGTCTAAATTCGTTCTGAACGAATTCAAAACAACAGGATCAAGTTGAAAAAGGCCTTGGCTCATGTTTTAGTTATTTGTAAGTTGGATAATAGCAGTCTTATTAGCAGATTCAAGAATATTTATATTAACAATGTTGCTAGAGTGAAACAAAACTGAAGCATTATTCCAATCAATACAGTGTGATAACTCTGACAAATAGACAGATGCTTCAGTTTTGTTTCACTCTAGCAACATTGTTAATATAAATATTTTTGAGTCTGCTATTATCCAACTTACAAATAACTAACATGAGCCAAGGCCTTTTTCAACTTGATCCTGTTGTTTTGAATTCGTTCAGAACGAATTTAGACAAGGGCGGGCGGAGTGCTAAAACTTTGGTAGTTTTCCATTATAAATTTGTATGCTCCTCTTACAACTTTTATTTTTCAATTTATTTTTAGTGACCTATATATCATTCAGGCATTATCTATAAAATTAGTTGTAAACAATCCATTTGATCTTGTGTTGAATTCGTTCAGAACAGATTTAGACAAGAAGGGCAGTGCTAAAATTGGTAGTTTTCCTTACAAATTTGTATGCTCCTCCCACAATTTTTATTTCTAATATATTTATATATACAGTATATATATATATATATATATATATATATATATTTTTTTTTTTTTTTTTTTTTTTTTGCCGGTTCGATTAGGTATTCCGGCTTGCCGGGCCAAGGGGGCTCGCACACCTCGTGGGTTGTTGGGGTTTCCTCAACTCCTCGCGGGGTGTGGGCAGAGAGTTACCTAGTTGCGTTTCCCCCCCCCCCTTTTTCTTTTTTGCTCCCTTCTTTTCCATATCTTACGGAATTTCTCTTGTCTTGACTCGGTCTTGGGCCTCTGTCAATTGTAGTATTCCCCCCCCCTTTGTTTTTGTCGACAGTCTTGGGGTCATCGGATGCCCCGATCCCGCTGGGGGGCATCACTCCGTGGCTGTGCCGTGCTCTGGGGATGGTATGGGCGCCCGGACCGCTGCTGCATCTGGATTGGGTTTTTGCTAGGCCCTTAACGGACAAAACTCCAGGAGAGCTAATCTGCTGGTTTTAAAACGACAGTCAGGTTGGGGGCTGGCTACCGGGGACGTTGGGCCTGCGCCTTGAAGGATGCAGTGGCGGATTGGTGCATTGCCTTGGGTCCGGGGCTGTCTTCCTTATAATTATATTGTTTATGGGTAAAATTTCTAAAACTCAATCCCGTCCCGTTAGCAACTCTGGCCCGTCCTTGGATTTGGATAAGACTACTACTTCTGGTCGTTCAGCGGCCTCTGCCTCCACTGGATTGACCTTAAAGCCGTATGGCCCCCTCTCGTCTTCTGCGGCGTCTGGCTCTCGTGGCCGGGCTCGTGGTAGCCGTAGGGCGGGGGCTCGTGGTAGCCGTAGGGCGGGGGCTCGTGGTAGCCGTAGGGCGGGGTCTTCGTGGCCCTCGTTCTCTCACCCACTCTCGGTTACCGTCACACGTGGACCTGTCTCTGCTGTCAATTTCTGTCCGGTGGAGAGGTTCCTTATTCTCCGCCCTTCCGCTGGCTCCCTTCCGGGCAACTCGGAACGGGTGTTTCAGCGTCTTAAGACGGTTAGGGTTCCCTGCCGTTATGATATCCGCCTCTGAAGGATGGGTCTCTTCTTTTGAAGTCCCGTTCTTCGGGGGCGACTGAATCCCTTCTACATTTGCAGGATGTTCTGGGTTGCAGAGTTTCTGTGACTCCTCATCCGCGACTGAATAGTTGTCAGGGCACCATTTTCGCTTCCCGTCTGCTGTCGATCCCGGTTGGCGAGTTGCAGGAGGATCTTGCCTCCAGGGGCTCACGAAGGTCTTCCGCTTTTCGTCGCGCCGGGATGGTGCTCTTACTCCGTCTGCTCGTCTGGTCCTGACCTTTGACTCCCTTGTGCCTCCGGCCCAGGTGTTCTGGGGCATGGGTGATCGACGGTCTTGCGAGTTTTCGGTGCGGCCGTATGTGCCTGACCCGGTCCGCTGCTTTGGCTGCAACCGGTTCGATCATGTTAGTTCTGCATGCCGCCGTGAGGGTAAGCTGTGACCGCTGCGGTGGGCCTGCGCACCCTCCCCCATGCACGAAGCCCCCGCAGTGCTCGAACTGCTCGGGGACCCACCCTTCTTCCTCGCGGGACTGCCCCGTTTTCAATTTCGAATTCGAAGTGCAGTTCTTAAAGACTACCGAATTCCGCGGGAGGCGCGCGATAGGGTCTGCGACCGGGATTGTCCTATGCTGCGGCTCTTGGCTCCGGCGGGTCCTCGGGCCCCTCCCGTGCTACCTCGGCACCTACTGGAGTGGTGCCCCCCCCCCTGGAAGTTCCGGGGGTTGGTGGTCCTCCTGGCGCCGCAGGACCTTCTTGTCCCCTGCCTCACCCTCAGTCGCCAAGTCTGATTCCCTGCCTACAAATGCCCCTTCTCCCTCTCTGGCTTTGGGGTCTGGATCCCTGCCTGCCCGTCTCTTGGGTGGGGAGGGTGAGGCCCCGAAGGTGAGGAGGAAACGTCACCGTGGTCGGAGTCGTCCAGACCCGTCCACGACCACTGCTTGCTCTGCTTCCCCTTCTTCATCGGAGGGGAAGCGGCGCGCCGCCCCTACTCCGCTCGGGACTCCCTCCCCTATACAGAGGGCTGGTGGGGCGTCACCTCCCGGTGCCCCAACTAGTGTCCGGGTGTCGGTTGAGGTGCACCACCCCATGACGCCTTTGATTACTGACTCGGTTCTCACGGTGGACCCGGTCGAGGGGGGCCTGGCCCTTATTCATGGATTCTCTCTCCATTCGGCTCCTGCCGAGAGTGGTCGGGTCTCTCTCCTGGATCTACCTTTCCCACCTACCTGTGGTGGATCTTTCCTCTACCCCCCCCCCCCCCCCCCCGTCAGCACTTGTCTGGTGTGGCGAGCCCCGGGACGTCTGATTCTCCCTGCCTTACCCCTGGTGGGGAGTCGGGGGTTTCGGCTGGGCCCGTCTCATCGTCTCCTCTCCCCCCATCAGGGGAGCCCCCCTCTGAACTCCCTGTTCCACTCTCCCACCCTCGTTCTACTACAGGTGGAGCAGCTGCGGAGTCTGTGGTTTTCCGTAATCGGGATCCTCGTCTCCGGGGCTTGCCTCCTGTGACCCCTACTCTCCCCGCTCGGGGTGAGTCGGGGAAGCCGATTCCGTCCCTGGTTACGGACCGTTGAGTTTGCTGCTCAGCTTGGTCCGTGGATGTTTTTTGCTGTTTTCTCTGCCTCTTATTCTGCCTCTTCCCCTTACAGTTCCATTTTGCATTGGAACTGTAGGGGGCTTTTAGCTAACTGGGAGAACCTTGCCTCCCTGCGTTTGTCTCCAGGAGACTATCCTGGCTGTGCGGGGGCTCCCTCGCCTCCCTGGCTATGTTGGTTTCCCTTGCACCCCGGATGAGCACACACGTCGGCGACGGTGCGGCGATTTATGTTCACCATTCGTTACCCTCGCGAGGTGTGCCTCTTCGTACTTCCTTGCAGGCTGTGGCTGTGCGGCTCTTCTTAGATCGCCAGTACACTGCCTGCTCGATCTACATTCCTCCCCATGACTCCTCCTCGCGATGCGGTTCGCGAGTTGGTGGTGCAACTGCCTCGGCCGTTTCTCCTCCTCGGGGACTTTAACAGTCGCGACCCGGCTTGGGGAGATGTCCGGTCGACAAATGTGGCTGGTATGTTGCTCTCCTTAATGGAGGAACTTTCCTTTACTTGCCTTAATTCTGGCGTTCCTACTTATTTTCACGAACCCATGGGGTTCATTTACCTGTATTGATCTCTCCTTGATGTCCCTCGATGCCCTACTCGATTTTTCGTGGAGGGTGTTGGGGCACTCTTATGGCAGTGATCATTACCAAGTCTGTCTTGAGCCGGTTGGACCGCAGCCGGGTGTCTCGTCTCGACCGAGGTGGTGCCTGACGCGGGCTGACTGGCCGTCCTTTAGAGCTCGTTCTGTTTTGGACTTTGGCTCTGTGGATGAGCTTGAAGTTCTTCGAGCGGGTGGTGATGGGCGTAGCGGAGGACTGTATGAATTCCTCGATCTTCCGGTAGCCCGCGGACGCGTAGCGTCCCGTAGTGGACTCCAGCATGTCACCAGGCGGTGTGAGAGAGGAAGAGGGCAACACGCCGCTTCCACCGCACCCGGAACACTTGATTGAGATGCGGCGGGCGAAGACTTTCGCCCGCCGGACTCTCAAGTGGCCCGTCGGGCCTCTTGGCGTGCTTTTGTGTCTGTCATTTCCTCATCTACCCCTTCTGCTGCTGTGTGGCGGAAGGTACGTAGTATCGAGGGGAGGCCGGTCCCTGCTCGTCGTCCTGTCCTTCGGATCCTACGGCTGTGGCCGATCGGCTGGCCGGGGCTTTTGCTGCGGTTTCTCGTTCGCCTCCAGCTGCGGATCGTCCGTTGTCGGATGTTACGTTCCCGCCACCTGGGAATGAGCCCTATAACCGTCTCTTTACGATGCGGGAACTTCGGGCTGCCCTGGCAACCCGTCGTTCTTCTGCCCCTGGCCCTGATGACATTCCTTATGACTTTATCCAGAATCTGCACCCGATGGCCCTGCACTTCTTGCTGGATCTTTTCAACCGGATGTGGGTTGAGGGGTCGTTCCCTTCCCGTTGGAGGGAGGCGATTGTGGTCCCGATACCTAAACCGGGGAAGGATCCGGCGGTGGCAGCGGGCTATCGGCCTATTGCCCTGACGAGCTGCTTATGCAAGCTCCTTGAAAAAATGGTGGCCGTCCGACTTTCATTTACACTGGAGTCGCTTGGGTTATACCCCCCGACCCAGTATGGCTTTCGTCGGTTTCGGGGTACTCTGGACCCTCTCCTCCTCCTTGGTCATAATGTACAGGAGGCCTTTTCCCGCCGGAATCTTGTTCTGGCCATCCTTTTCGACGTCCAAAAGGCCTATGACACGAACCGTCGCGGAGTTGTCATGGACGGTTTGAAGTCTCTTGGTTTCGTGGGCCTTTTGTCCACGTTTATTCGAAACTTCCTCTGCCGTCGCACTTTCCGCGTCCGTAATGGGGCGGCCCTATCTGACCTGTATGTTCAGAAGGAGGGGGTGCCTCAGGGGTGTGTCTTGAGCGTCTCCTGCTTCAATCTGGTCATGTCTGCGCTACCGGGGGCCCTCCTGCCCTCGGTGCGTTGTTCCATCTACGCCGATGATCTGGCTGTCTATGCCGCGGGGACGAGCCCCCCACCTCGTGGAGAGGCAAGTCCAACTCACGATCAATCGGGTTGAACGTTGGGCGTCGTCGGTGGGTCTTACGCTGTCTTCCCCGAAGACTTCGTGCGTGGCCTTCCTTCCGTCGAGGAGACGGGGTTCCGGCGCCGTCCCAGCCTTTAATCTTACACTCGGGGGTCAGCATCTGGCCCTCGTTCAATCAGTACGTTTCCTGGGTATGGTCTTCGATAGCCATTTGAGCTGGGTTCTCCACCTTCGCAGGCTGCAAGACGTACCCTGGATTTGCTGGGACATTTGTCTCATACTACATGGGGCGCGGATAGGCGGACACTCCTCCGTTTGTACGTGTCCCTGGTACAATCATTAGACTATGGGAGTGTGGTGTATGGCTCCGCCTCCCGTACGGCCCTTCGGATACTGGACCCGGTCCTCTCGAGAGGACTGCGCATGTTATCTGGCGCCTTCCGCTCCTCTCCGGTTGATGGCCTGCAGGTTGAGTGCGACATCCCTCCCTTGGAGGATCGGAGGTCGTTCCTCATTGCCAAGCACTATCTCCGGATCCTCCGTCTTCCCAACTCTCCTCTGTTCCAGGTGGTTGAGAGGGCGTTCTGCCGGAATGGGGGTTGGTATTTCACCGACACGGTGACCTCCCTCCTCGATGGTATGGGCACTCCTCCATCCGTCATACCGGTCTCTTTCGAGGGTGTTGCACCTTGGGAGAGCACCCCTGTTACATGCTGTAGGACGTTGCGCCCCGTTCGCAGGGCCGATTCTGACCCTGCCTTGCTTCGGTCTCTGTTCCTTCAGCACACTGCTTGTCACTCTGCATGTGCTGCGGTCTTCACAAATAGCTCGAGGTCGGCGGGGGGCGTTGGGGCTGCGGCTGTTCCCCAGTCATCTGCCCTTTCTCCCTGATGGGGCTTCCGTTTTCACGGCGGAGCTCTATGCCATTCTGAGCGCTCTGGAGGTGGTGCGGGAGCATCCGGATGGGTCATTTGCTATTTATTCGGATTCCCGCAGTGCCCTGGATGGCTGTGTGTGTTTCGACCCCGTCCACCCACTGGTTCGGCGTATCCAGTTGCTTTGCCATTTCCTTGTCACTTCTGGTGGCAAGGCGGTAGTATTTTGCTGGGTCCCTGCACATGTTAACGTAGCCGGAAATGAGGCTGCCGATCAAGCTGCCCGTTCCGCGTGCCAACTACAGGTTTCACCCATGCCCCTTCCCTTTTCAGACTATATCCCTAGTTTTCGTAGTGTTTTGCGCTCCCGGTGGCAGAGTCGCTGGGATGTCGCTACAACTAACAGACTCTGCAAAATCAAACCCAAAGTAGAATGTTGGGCCTCTTCTTTCCATCGGTCGCGCCATAAGGTGGTGGTTCTGGCCCGCCCCCGTATTGGCCACACCCACCTGATCCATGGCTATTTGATGGCCGGGAATCGGGTGGCCCGATGCCCTAATTGTAATGTTCCGCTTACAGTTGCCCACCTCCTGGTGGAGTATCGGCTTTACTCTACGCTGCGCGCAGAGTATTTTCTCTTTTTGGCGAACGTCGGGCCTTGTGATAGACTTGGCGCTATCCTGGCTGAAGGTCCCTACTTTTCGGTGACCGGGTTGTTCTCATTTCTCTCTCGTTCCGGACTGTGATTTCGATATGATTTTTCTATATCCTTTTTTTCCCCCCGTCTATTCTTCATCTCCGTTAGCTATCTTATAGTTTTCGTCATATGTTCACTCTGCTATCCACCTTTATTTTGGTGGCCATGAGCAGTCATACCTTAAAAGGAAAAAAAAATATATACTGTATATTTTTTTGTGACCTATATATAGTCCCGAACTCTTTATTTACTTAAGTGTTCCTGAGGATGTCATTAGACGAAAGCGCTTGAGCACCATTCTGTTTCCTTTCCTTCGTGGTTTAATTCATCAAATATTTTTCACATGTTACTTTCGTGAAATAATTTTCACACACACACACATTATATATATTATATATATATTTATATATATATATATATATATATATATATATGAAATAGGATCCCTCCTAAGGAGACGTAGTTTTACATTTATGATAAAAACGAAGATGTAGAGCAAAAAAGTAATTATATTTGGCTGCAGCCGAATGTTTTTTCCGTTGTAAGGACAAAATCCCCCCTGCGATGAACTGTTCTGTCGTTTATTTGTTTACCTGCCCTGGGTGTTCCCAGGGGAACTACGTTGGCAGCACAGTTCGTTCTTTGCAGGCAAGATTTTGCTCCCATATGGGTATTAGCCATAGGACAGGGAAAGTTATCGAAAAAGGAACAGTCTGCCATTAGAAATCATTCTGTTAAGTGTAAGGTTGATATTTCCGTTAATAACTAAAATTCTTAAATCATTAAAATGCCCGTCCTCTCTCCGTATTTACGAATCTTTGTGCATTAAATTTCTGAACTCCAGTTTAAATACTGATTCTAGCTGTTACCCACTTTATATTAATTAGAATACCTACAAACTAAAAAAAAAAAAAATTTTTTTTTTTGTTTTTTTGTTTTTTCCCCTTGACCCTGCCTCCTTTTCGCCTCAGTTGTTTGTGGCTGTCAAGTGAGCATGGTATGTTTGGTGCACTTTTGCGTTTTTCATTTAACTTTTTATTATTAAAGTTTTTAACTAATTTATGTTTGAATGTTTTTAGTTTTTAAGTTTTATTTTTATCATGCGTATATTTGTGATGTATATAATTTTTACTTTTTGTTTTTGGCTTATGCTTGTTTTATGCTTTTTAATTTTTATTCTTGAAGTGGTTTTATTCTGTACTATAAATTAGTTTTAGTTTTTGACATTCGTATATTTTTGTCATGCATTAATTTTAGCTTTTTATTTATTAGGCCTTGAAAATGGGTAGAGTTGCCCGAAACGTCGGCTGCAGCCAAATATAATGACTTTATTGCTCTACGTCTTCGTTTTTATCCTAAATATCTATATATATATATATATATATATATATATATATATATACACACACACACAGGGTGTTTTTAAAGTCCCTATCTATTTCAGTGAAAATGTTGCAAAAAGGGTAAAATTCAATAATATAAGAGAAGGCATACATTTAATGAATACTTAAGCATATGATTCTACATGAGCACCATCAGTATCTCTACAGAGTTCGAATCTGTCAGCAGCATTGCGGAACACATTTTGGAGCATGACGGGGGTTATTTTTGTAACTGCTGTTACGATACGAGCATGTAAATGTCTGTTTCATTCAGATAGCATTTTAAACACCGTCATCTTTCAACAAGATGGGGCACCTTGTCATTACGCAAACACTGTTCGGGAGTACCTAAATGAACGATTTCCAAATAGGTGGATCGGACATGGAGGCAACAGGCCTTGTGCGGCTCGATCTCCTGACCTAACGTCCTTGGATTTCTTTACATGGAGCTGTATCAAATCAAACGTCTATCAAACGAGGGTCACAGATCTGCAAGATTTGTGTGCTTGTATCGTAACAGCAGTTACAAAAATAACCTCCGTCATGCTCCAAAATGTGTTCCGCAAAGCTGCTGACAGATTCGAACTCTGTAGAGATACTGATGGTGCTCATGTAGAATCATATGCGTAAGTATTCATTAAATATATGCCTTCTATTATATTGTTATTGAATTTTATCCTTTTTGGTATGTTTTCACTGAAATAGGGACTTTATAAACACCATATATATATATATATATATATTATATATATATATATATATATATATATATATATATATATATATATAACTACTTTTTTAAATTTAGTTAGTTACCTGTTTTCTTCTTGAAATAGTTATTAATTTCTCAAAAGATTCCATTTCACGTCATCAAATGTGTTGAGTTCCTGACGCATATGGCGTTTGGATGCAACCTCGATATTTTTCGAGTCATCTGAATTGATAGCAAATTTTGAATGAGGGCAAAAGACACTACTTTAAAAGATAAAAAGAAAACTGGATATGAAATATTTTCTTTTACCTTTCCTACCACATAAATCAAAGGATCAACCAGCGTTAATATGTTTAAAAACCGTTTAGACAGGCATTTTAAAAATATTAACGTCGTTTAAAATAATGAAACAATTAGCAACAGAAGCTCTTGGGGTGATAGGCGAGGTTTGAGTCTGTTGAAGATTGATGTCAGTTTGTGACATGCCAGCGTGTGATATGCCAGCATTAAATTTATATTATTAAAAAAAAAATTAGACTAACACGAACTTAGATGTAGCTCGTAGCGTAAACTAACCCACTTTTTGTTATACTCTTCATAGTTTTTTTTCTCATCCTCTCTTTACTTGCATGTCTGTAGTTTGCATGGTATGACAGTGTTTCTTTGAGTTAAGACTGTGTTTGCATGGTTTGTAAGCGTTCTTATTTTAGTTCTTTTCATCTTTCACCCCTTTCCTATTCTCTTCAACTATTTTTCCGACTTGTCAGCAGTGACCAGCGGATGATTATGGTAAGTCTCTCTCTCTTTTTTCTGAATGAATGTTAACCCACGAATGATAGGTTTTGCTACTTACTTAACCCCTTATTCTCTTCCTTTAACTCCCTACTCTTTTCTTTCTCTCGGGTTAACCTTAGAGTGGATTTTAGGGTCTTTGTTAGCCTTAGCTTCTGTAGATGTAGATCTTATCTTGTATTATGGGATCGCTCATGCAGCAGATGCCAAGTTCTACCATGTTGTAAGCCACTTTATCCTTGTACTTCAAAGTTCTTGGTACCCATACACCGAATGAGTAGATGCAGTGACTGAGTGGGCATAATCGCTCTGGTGCCGAAACATCGAGATCATCCGACTGAGTGGAAGAGCCATCAAAGTTTTAATTTTGTTTTGGTAATAGATTTACTGAGGCACTCAGGTATACCATGACAACATTCATGGTAAAGATATCAGTATCTGTGATATCTCCTTCAACTTAAGCATCGCGTGGACATCGAGTGCATTTACCACCTCGACAGAGCGCCAGCGGTTGTGTGGAAGTCCCTCAGTGAAAGGATCCAATGTCTGTACATCAACGTCCTCCATGGGCGTGGGCAAGACCAGCCGAAAGGCGTGCAGGAACATCCGAAACGGAGCGACGTCACGGCGATTCGAATACGTGAAGTCTCCGACAATGGTGTGACCTAAAGTGCTCATGTGAAGCCGCAACTGGTGACGTCGTCCCGTCAGTGGCTTCAGGAGGACTTTGGTTGCAGGAAAATCTGATTAAGAACAGGATTATGTTTTATAATATATATATATATATATATATATATATATATATATGACGTTGTACTCATAAAAAGACTGTATACCTAAAATTATGTGGAAAGCAAGATTTGTAATCGTACCATGCGAAATACCTCTTTCCAAAACCAGAACTCTGGTGGAAGCAGGTCGCAGCTTGGCAACAAAAGGACTTCCTTCCACGGCCATTCGAATCCCTCGAAATTCACGTCTTGTGTCGTCACCTGAAGAAAATGGTTTTCATTTGGTTCTATCCTTCTAGTGTTCATTTCCAAATGGTATGGAAACTGGTTCTAATAATTTAGCCCATCTCATAAAACATTCACTTTTTCTCAAATATGAATAATTAACATATTCTAATGCAACAAGAACTATGTAGAATAGCCAAATGGTGAAATTAATTTATGATGATCAGTTCAAAAGTTATAGCCTGGACAAAAAGGTGTGACAAACTGATGAATGGACAAGTGCAATCCAGTATGCACCCCTACCAACACCAAAAAATTTTTTAGTCAGGAATAAAATTAAGCAATTAAATTTATATTGTACAGTACCTATTCCCATTTCAATTTCTAAGTTATCATAAGAAATGTGTCCTCTGACAATAGCCAAGTAATATTTCTCCACTGTCTGTTTCTGAAAGGCTTGAGAGGCAAACTTGCAGGAAATTTTGTGTGTTGGAAGGCAAAGAATACCACTTGTAGCGTAATCCAAACGGTGAATAAAGTTGAATTCATGTCCCAAGCGAGGGTTTACCAACTCTGGTTTAAGATGTCTCAGTTGAGTCTGTACAGTAACCTGGAATGGAAGAAATCATTTAATTTGAAAATTAATTCATAAATAGAATGATCATGATGAATATATGTAGGCCTATGCTTGAACATTAGGGTGGTTCACAAGCATAGGGAAAATTTAGCATCTGAGATTTCACTTTTGGGTCATTGTTACTTTTGTTCCTACACTTAGTGTTAATAACTGTGTGAAGTATGGTTGGTCTACGGTGTCGTTAAGAGGTCGCTCAATCATGCATGACGTGTCTCACTAATGACTGATTACTATAGTATGACTAAATTTGGCTTCTTCTTCTGTAGGAATGTGTAGAAATGCCACCGAAGCAATCAAAAACACAGTCTAGCAGTGAGGTGTGGTTACTAGGGAAGGCGGAGGAGAAGTTAACTAGGCCAGGACTCCCTACCAAGCTTCAAGTCCTCCGGAAATTCATGTTCCACCATCTGGAGGAGAGGAAGACAGAATATAACAGTGCGATGATGACCATTGAGGCTTTGATCCCATTTTGGACAAAAGCAAACATTCCAATGATGGATACCAGATACGCTGAGAAGAAGCTCCTGAAACTGTGTGAGCAATACAAGGGGCTGAAGAAGAACCGCACAAAGAATTTCCCATCATACAGAATGAAGGAGGACATATTTCGTGGAGACCTTGATGATGTGTTCGATCTTTCACGTCATGATGCCCTTGAGACCATGATGAATGAGGAGGAAAGAACTTCCTTGTCACTCAGCTCAATAATCCCACTTCCTCCAGCTTTGGCCCGATTGACAAGAAAATGGCTGACCAACAAACAAGGAAGAGGATTCGGTGTGAGGCGGAGATGAACCGAGAGGAGAAGGCCAAGCCTGAGGCGGATGCGAGATGGTCCCACGGAGAACTGGAGGCTTCTAGTTCAAGCACATCTGAATCATCAGATTCAGATACTGTAGTTTTTAAGGAGTCAGCACGAAAATGTTCCACTCCTAAGCGATTGAAGTCTGTGATCACGCCTGACATTTCCTTAACCTTGGATCGCCATATCAGTGACAGGAAAGGAATGGCAGTGGTCACAGCAACTATTAATTGCTGGGGCACAACTTGGATGAAGTGTCAATCTCACGCAGCACCATTCGTCGCATTAGACAATGTACACATGAAGCGGTGTGCCGCGAAGATCAGGCCACTTTCAAGACCCATGAGCCCCTTCTTTTGCACTGGGATAGTAAGCTGCTTACAGATATCTCCCATGGATTAGAGGTGGTGGACTGTGTGGCTGTGCTTGTAACCGGTAATGGGGAAGAGAAACTCCTTGGAGTTCCAATGGTAGCTGCTGCAAATTGAGCATCTCAGGCTCAGGCGTGCCTGAAGCTTGTGGACGACTGGTCTTTGAGGGGCAACGTTCGAGTTCTTGTTTTTGATACAACTGCATCCAACACAGGACTTCATGCTGGAGCTTGTACTCTCATTGAAAAGGAGTTGGGTATTGATCTGGTGTGGATCGCTTGCTGACACCACGTGGTAGAAGTCGTCCTTGCTGCGACCTTCGGTGCTTGTTTCGGAACATCCAGTAGACCTGAAATTGGCCTATTCAAGCACTTCAAGCAGCACTGGGTTTTCACTGATCGCAGCAAGTTCGAGAGTGCACCCAACAGCCTGTTCATTGAAACAGCAGAGCAGAGGAAGGAAATGGTCTCCTACTACAAGGAGGCTGTCAAGAAGAGCCAGCGGGATGACTATGATGAACTGATGCTTCTCTGCCTCATTTTCTTGGGAGGGAAGCTTGACGGTCCTGCGAGAATTCGAAGCCCTGGAGCCATGCACCATGCGCGATGGATGGCCAAGGCCATTTACACACTCAAGGTGCTCCTATTCAGAGATCAATTCACCTTGCTTCAGACAGAGAAATGGAACTTCGAGGAACTAAGCCTGTTTATCACGCTCCTTTATGGCCACTACTGGAACGAGGCCAGTGTTGCATACATGGCTCCATTGAATGACCTCACTTTCTTGTGCCAGCTGAAAGCTCACCCAGGAAAGATGAACAACGCGGCATTTGCCGCGATGAAGCGCCATTTGTGGTTCATTTCTGAGCACTTAATCCCCTTGGCACTCTTTGAACCTCAAGTTCACGAGGATTGCTCACAACATCGTAGCTGGTCCCAAAAAAGAGAAAAGGACTCAAGCACGTGGATGGAAAAATGTTCTCGCGCAATCCCTTGGAATTCTATGCCACCAAACGTTCAGCAATCTTCTTCAACCTCATCATGCAGCACGGAAGTGAACAGACGCAATCATTCCTGTCCAAGATACCAAATGATTGGAACACAGATCCAGTTTACCAAGGAATGAAGGAACATGTAGAGAAGATGGCAGTGGTTAACGATTGCGCAGAAAGAGGAGTTGTGCTCATTAAGGCTTTCAACATCACAATCATGAAGGATGAAGCACAAAAGCAGTACCTTCTCCGCGCAGTCACTCAGCACCACAAGGAATTCAAAGAGCCAACTATAACTGGTCTCAAGAAGACCTAAGGATCTTCAACTGTGTGCATTATTTGTTCCGCTGTTATAATTTCATAATATATATATATTATATATATACCCCGCAAGGGGGTTCTAAGCTCGTGATCTTGAGTGCTCTTTGTGCTCGTTTGTACGTGCTTGTTCCTGGAGGTTTCATGTGCGCCCTCCCGGCCCTAGCACCCAAGGATGATGGGGCTCGACCCTGCAGTCATTGTCATCCTTGGTCTTTTTCCACTTCGACTGTCCCCTCCACCCTTTCTTTTTCCTCTGTCTTTCCTCTCACTTTTTCTTTGTTTTTCCACGAGATATGCCCTTTTAAATAGAGGTGAATCGGTTCTTCCCGAACTTAAAAAAAAATATATATATACAGGGTGGGCCGTAAGTTTCCATACATAGGAAAAATTAAACGTTTGTTTTTATGTTTCAGATACCCTAAGAATATGCATTTGACGAAAGAGCAACGAATTGAAATCATACTGATGGCTGGGTCGGGAAGCAGTCGCATGGTTGCAATGAACTTTAACAGACAACATGGAACGAACATCACACACGACACTGTGGCAAAACTTATTAACAAGTTTCAGAAAACTGGAAATGTTGCAGATCAACCGCGAAGTGGTCCAAGACGTACAGCCACCGATGAAGAGACAACAGCTACGATACTTACAGCGCTTACACGGAGTCCCAGAAAAAGTACACAACGGTTGTCTGCAGAAAGTGGTGTCAGCAGATCGAGTATCAGGCGCATTTTGAAAGCAAACAAATGGCATCCATACAAATTGCATATGGCACAGCATTTGAGTGAAGACGACCCGGATAGACGGATGGAATTCTGTGAATGGGCATTAACCAAAGTGAACGAGGATGCAAACTTTTCAACTAAGATCTTGTTTACTGATGAAGCAAATTTTTACGTCAATGGAGAGGTTAATCGGCAAAACATACGTTATTGGAGTAATGCTAACCCTAACTGGCTGAGTCCGACGAAGATGCAAGGTGCCGGTAAAGTGATGGTGTGGGTCAGGATATGGGGTGACAGAATTATTGGACCAATTTTTGTCAGTGGAAATCTTAATGCCGAAAGGTATCTTAACATGTTGCAAGAAGAGATTTTCCCATCCCTGCTAAACGAGGAAGGTAACTTCCCAGTTTACTTCCAGCAAGATGGAGCTCCACCTCATTATGGTCTTCACGTGCGTCGGTATTTGGATCAGCAGTTTCCGGATGCTTGGATTGGTTGGCGTGGTCCTGTGGAGTGGCCTCCCAGATCCCCAGATCTCACCCCCCTTGATTTCTATCTTTGGGGGCACTTGAAGGCCATGGTGTATCAAGAAAAGATACAAGACATAAATCATCTAAAGGAACGTATCACCAACGCCATTACAAGCATAACGTCAACTGTGCTAATGCGTGTTCATCAACAGTGGGGAACACGTATTGAAATGTGTTTTCAAAACAATGGCAACCATGTAGAGCATATTATATAAATAAAATGGTTGTCCATAAAAAAATGTTTATTTTTCCTATGTATGGAAACTTACGGCCCACCCTGTATATATATATATATATATATATATATATATACACACACACTACCTCATTTTTTCATTTGTTTCATTCTCTCTCGTCTTGCGCAGAATATCTCCTATACAAGTGTCGTTCTTTACGATATATATATATATACTATATACATATACATTATATATATACATACATATACATATATACATACATATATACATACATATATACATACATATATACATACATATATACATACATACATACATAATATATATATATACATACATACATATATACATACATACATACATACATACATATATATATATACATACATATACAGGGTGGGGCACAGGAATCAAGTGTTTTTTGAATAGCTAGTAATCGGCCATTAGGAATGGGAGGGGCGTGCGGTAGGTAGCATTCCATTCCTGTGTTCATAGCATTTAACTTTAACTAACACTCACCTTTATCTTTCAGGTGCCATCATGGAGCAGTGGACGTTAGAACACCGCATGTTCGTGTATGATCATTTTGTTAGGAGTGGCGAGTCAGTGACAGCAGTTCAGCGTGCGTTTCGCCGCAGATTCAACATTCATCGAAATGACTCTGTTCCCGCTCGTGACACAATCTTACGTTGGGTTAACAATCTTCGAACAGGAGGCTCAATAATGAAAACAAAACCGAAGGGGCCGCAACGCACTGTGCGTACTCCAGAGAACGTTGAAAGGGTCAGACAAGTGATGTTGCAAAGCCCAGGCCGCTCTGCTCGGAGACATTCAGCTGCACTCGGAATCAGCAATCGTACTGTTAGACGGATTTTGCATGAAGAATTACATTTTCACCCATACAAGTTAGCGATGGTGCAGGAATTGAATGTAAACGATTGCCCCCAACGACTGAATTTTGCACAGGAAATGCTTGCACTTTATGAGCAGAATGAAAACATGATGGTGGTAATGAGTGATGAAGCCCATTTCCACCTTAATGAGGCCGTCAACAATCAAAACTGTCGGTATTGGGCTGCTGAAAATCCGCGACAACTCCATGAAAAACTGCTGCATAGCCCTAAGGTTACAGTTTGGTGCGCGGTGGGAAAGTTTGGCGTCATCGGTCCCTATTTCTTCGAACAAAATGGGGTTACCGTTACCATAACATCTGGGCGTTACATTGAGATGGTGAACACCTTTTTCATCCCTGAGTTACGAAGAAGGCGTATTGCTCGTCGACATTTGTGGTTTCAGCAAGATGGGGCCACGCCACACACCGCCAGAGCGTCAATGGCTGTTCTTCGCCCCCCGTTTCCCAACCATCTCATTTCGAGATTTGGTGACATTGCATGGCCCCCTCGGTCCCCTGACTTGTCCACATGTGACTTCTTTCTATGGGGGGTACCTCAAGTCACGTGTCTATGAGGACAAGCCCTGTATATTAGATGCATTGAAGGAAGCGATCCGTCAACAAATCATCCAAATCAACAGAGACCTGCTGGGAAGAGTGGAGGCCAATTTTCGTAAACGCCTTCAACAATGCGTCGATGGCCAAGGACATCATATGCCAGATATAATTTTCGGTACATGATTATTATGACATGAAATGCTATGTTCTTACGAATGTTGTTCTACCAATATATTTTCTTTACAAAAATAAATATCATTTTCCTGATTATTCCAAAAACACTTGGTTCCCGTGCCCCACCCTGTATATATACATACATATATACATACATACATATATACATACATACATATATATATACATACATATATACATACATATATATATATTACATATATATACATATATATATATATATATATACTATATCTACATATATATATATATACATATATACATACATATATATATATATATATACATATATACATACATATATATATATATATATATACATATATACATACATATATATATATATATATATATATATATATACATATATACATACATATATATATATATATACATACATATATACATACATACATACATACATACATACATACATACATATATATATATACATATATACATACATATATATACATACATATTGACCCTCTCTCTTCCCCTAGTTCCCAACCCTTCGTTCGAGTGCGAAATGGAGCCCCATTGAGAAAAGCAAAGCCTTGTCTACCAGTAATAACAAGCAATAAGTTTTCTGTTTTAGGGTTCGAAGATACTGATGAACCGGAAATACGACTCGTTGGTGATTCCATTGTTCGAGGGCAGCTCGAGGAATTCTGTGGGAGAAACCCTCGTCGTAGGCGCCGTTACTGCTACCCTGGTGCAAGGGTGGAGGATATAACTAATAATGTTGACCATTTTACAGACAGTACCGCCGAGGACACAACGTATGTTATTCATGTCGGTACTAATAACGTTTTAAATTCTAGATCGGAAGAACTGCTGGCTAGGTACAGGGACTTATTAGAGCGATTAAGGGAGAAAACTAATAAGATTGTTTTAACAGGTATACTTCCTCGAATTATCCAACGAAGCGATTTCTACAGCAAGGCGACCTATATTAACAATAACCTAAAGTCTCTTTGCCAACAGGAAGGAGTGCATTTTGCTAATTTTTGGAACAGTTTCTACGGCAGGAGGGACTTGTTCCTCGAAGATGGACTTCATCTTAATGAAGTTGGAGCTGCGCGTTTAGGAAGACTATTTCATAATACTGTCTCTTCTTTTCAGGCTGCCGTAAGCCGAACGGTCCCAGCGTAAATTCCACAAATTTCCCCCGCGCTCGCGAAGGTGTCGCAATTACAAACAATTTGAAGGTTCTATCCTTAAATGCTCGTAGCCTACGAAATAAAATAAACGAATTTTTTTCTTTAATTGCTTGTAAAGACTATGATTTAATTGCGATAAATGAATCGTGGCTTAGCACTGAAACACGTGACTTTGTAGGGGAGTATCAAATTAAAGGTTATAGACTTTTTGTTAAAAACAGAATAGGTAGGCGAGGAGGCGGTGTTATGTTGTATATCAAAGATAATATTGCGAACGTTATAGAAGTAAAGCACTCAATTCCAGAACCGATAGATTCGACTATAGCAGAACTTAAATTCAACGATTTCAAACTTCTTGTTGCGGTTATATATAGGCCCCCAAATCAAACAGCTGCTACGGACGAAGCGTTATATCGTGAACTAAAGAGAATAATCGGTAGTGAGCAGGCTTTAGTTATGGGTGACTTTAATTGCGCCAACGTGAATTACGATACAATGCAGGGAGACGCGGAAGGTAATCGTTTAGTTAATTTTCTCGAGGATAGCTTTCTTATTCAAAAGGTTGGGGAACCTACGAGGTTGGACAGTATTTTAGATTTAGTAATAACTACGGATGATAGGCTAATTACTGATCTTCAAGTAATAGAACCGTTGAGCAATAGCGATCACAATATGGTAGAGTTTGTCCTCTCAGTAAGTCACTCGAAACCAACTAACTCGACTAAAATTCCTAGCTTCCAGCACGCAGACTTTAGTAAATTTCGAAATAAATTTTCACACGTCAATTGGGAAAACGTAATGGGGAACTCCAACGCAAAACTAATGTGGGAATCGTTCGTAAAGGTATTTAGGACTATAAATGAGGAATGTGTACCGTACAAAATTAAGCGTGCGAAAGTAAACAAGCCCTTGTGGTTTACTTCTAGAGTA
>JAJOZX010001160.1:427500-530000 GCA_023014485.1 Bathynomus jamesi
AATTAAAATGAGTAACAATGTAATATTAATCAGGTCTACAGTATCCTATCATCATTACAAGTAAACAATGGAGTAGGCTAAATTTGAATATTCCTACCTTATCTTCTGGTTTATTACTATTAATTAGAACATCATATCTTTTATTGACAATAACAAAGTTTTGGCTGTAATGTAATATCTGGAAAAAATATAAAACATTTTAATGAAAGCAATCAATATTTTAAATAAATAGGCCTATCATGATTAGAAGCCATTTTTCTCCTAAAGTGGAACTATGATACTAACCTGTATGTCTTGGAGAGATGCTCCATCTTCCTCTTTTGATTTACGCTGAGCCAAAAGACATAGTTTTGATTTAATGAAATACAGGAAGGTATAAACACTCAGAGAGAGGAGGTTCAGAATAAAATGAATCATAATAGGCCCTTGAGCTAATGACTGATATAAAAATAAATAAACCTAAAGGAGCATAAACTACATTAGCCTAACTGGGCCTCACTCATATTAAGAACAGCCATAGGTCTAGGTCTATAGGACTTTAAAACAGACCTTTATAAACCAAAATTAGGTCTGAAATTAATTCCAATTTTATACCTTTATATCAATAACTGCTTCAGTTAAAAATGTTAAACTGAAGTCTTACCTATCATATGCTATTTCCTTGCAAAACTGGCCAGTCTTATATTTTCAAAGACTGTCATATAGCAAAATCTTTTAATAGCTATTTACAATCTGGCTCTAAGATAATTTTTCTTTCTTCATTTCTTGGATTAATGTTAACTGAATATTTGTGGATAATATTCATTTTAACACCACTCCAAACCATTAAAAAATATTAATATATTCTGAATCCTCATTAAAAATTACTAAGGAAAATAACCTTTTCTTGCGCAAATCAAATTAAAAAAGTACAAAATTTATGAAAATAACATCCTTATGCCATCTAGGACCAGCCAGTGATGCCATAGTTATGACATTATCAAGCCCTTTATAAACGGATGACCACGAAACAAAGGCCTTTTATATTAATTGCATTTCTTCCTATAAGGACGTGGGATTCATGTAGCTTAGATTTTGAAGAAGTCATCAGATGTGTTGGCTTAGACAATGGTGAAACTCTGAAACTTTTTTCTGATCATGGTGTAATTCCTACATCCTTAAAATGTTCAAAGTGCAATAGTGACTGTATTTTCAGGAAAGATCAGAATATTAAAAATAAGGTAAGGTAAGATTACATTGGGTTAGTTTTTTTAATATAATGAAGTACTTTTTTGGGTAATTTTGATTAGATATGCACAAATTTGACTTCTGTTTTCTGTGCAAATGTATATTTTTTTTAGATAATTTCATTTGCTTGTATCTCAAAAACTATACATTTGCACAGAAAACAGAAGTAAAATTCATGCATAACACATCAAAATTACCCTAAAAAGTATTTTCTTGTCCTAAAATCTAGAGTGGTGTTAAAATGAATATTCACCATATTTGCAATGAAGTTGAATGAAGGGAGTAAAACTTGTACTCTAATATAGTTGTTCCCAAACCTTTTTCTGCCAAGGACTCCTTTAGCATGCTGCATCTGACAATTTTACAAACCCCTTTAATTTCCTATATTTACCATACATTTCAAGTATTAAAATTAATATTTGATAATTTTATGATTTCACAGTAATAAATATGCATCATCTTTATTAAATTATGAGTGTGTACAAAACATGATGAAGTGCAATTTATTAATTTTCTTTATCAAGTTTGCAAGACAGTGAAGCCAGTGAGTGAGTAGCTTATATCTCACCACCTATTTTCCTTTATTTTTAATAATCTATAAGACAAAATTCAAAAGAAAACCTATTTGAGGGTGATGGTAGGAGGCATTTTAAGACTAATGATATGCACTTTCCAGCCCAGAAATTGACCAATATGCAAAATTTGAAAAATATACTGCTACACAGTTTATGAAAATTATTAAAAACTTATTAAAATTGATACTGTATAATAATTATAGTAAAAACCTACCTCTGCACAATAAATTTGCTATTGGGTGCAAGTTCTTTCTTAATTAATATTTAGTCTTCAGAATCATATACTGAATACCTTCAATAATTTTATAACCCAGCCATAGATTGTCCCAAGCCAGTCTGAGAAGTGGGGAGAGGGGTACAGTGATGTCCCTGCTGCATATAGGGATTAACCCTTTATCGCACAGTGTGACTTTACTGGTTTTCTTCTGGCTAATGCCAGATGATTTTATTGTCTTAGAAAGACCTCTATGTAGTAAAGGGTTGAGAGATGTTTGCTTAATCCTTTACTGCACAGAGGTCTTTCCGAGACTGAATAAAATCCAGAACAAAATCAGTAAAGTCACACTGCCTGACAAAGGGTTAATGTATGAATGAAAGCATTTGTAAATATATATTTCAGCCCAAGTAATGTAAACTACTTTGGTAGCTTTGTAAATAAAAGTAGTTTAAGGATAATTAGCCAACTTGAAATTGTGGTAAAATTCCAGATGCAATTCAGAAACAGAGTCCATAGGACCTAATCTCTAACCTAACCTAACCTAATTTAATCTATTACTAGGCTGTTACAAACTGTCTCTGAACTGTATCAAAACCATCGTAATATAAAATTATCACTAAACAAATATAGGAAATACATGTTAAAGGCTTAATCCATTCCAAAACCATCAGAAGTTGGCATTTTTCACCCAAAAAACATACTTTATAATATTTAAACATTCCGTATTAATAAATAAACATATTAAGAACATTTTAAAGGCTTAATATCAATGCAAACATTGTTAAATAATTAATAAATTGACAAATAAAATTCTTACCTTTGGCTAAAAAGATCTACAGAGGCTAAGGCTAACAAAGACCAAGAAAAGAAGAGAGTAGGGGGTTAATTAAGGAAGGCTTAAGGGGGTTGATGGAGAAGTTGAGGTGGGATGGGAAAAACTTAATTCTTGGAAGGAGTCTCCCCTTCCATAAGAACCTCTGGAAGTTCAGCTGAGGGTGAAGCTACAGATGGTTGTTTTTCCAATCTTAGCCTCTTGGCAAAAAAATTGTCCAATGTTGTCATGTTGCAGCCTTTCTCCTGTTTATTAACAGCTTTTTGAA
Source organism: Bathynomus jamesi (assembly GCA_023014485.1). Taxonomy (NCBI): domain Eukaryota; kingdom Metazoa; phylum Arthropoda; class Malacostraca; order Isopoda; family Cirolanidae; genus Bathynomus; species Bathynomus jamesi. Next base: position 430,620 of record JAJOZX010001160.1, read on the forward strand.
ATAGGACATGACTGTCTTCATACTGGCAGTTCATAAGCTCTTTTGTCTCTATAGAAGGATGTCTGGCAGCCAATCTCTTCACTTGGTCCCAATGATAGAGAATTTCCTTGACCTCTACAGTCATCATATGGTCATCCTGTTTTCTTTCCTCTTCCCCACTGTCATGTTCAATCATACAGTCCAACTGTTGCAGGTCCTCAATAATACTTCCATTGTAATACAAAATTTCCATCGTTATATGAACACATGGGGTCCTATGAGAGGACCATCATAATACAAAATACAGGAATATCCTGCATAGTACAGATTTGATCAGTACGGAATTCGCTATAGTATGGATTACAATTTAACACCAAACCCCAGTTCAGTACTAGTCCTGATTCACTCCAGTATGGTTTTTCAGTTTTGTAAACAAATATTTTTTTCCAAGTATGCATGCTAAATGTAAATAGGTGAAGATTTAGATTCCGCAAATGTTCGAGAGTTGCTTGAATCACATTCAGAAGAGCTTAGTGATATAACCTCATCAATTTAGAAGAACAGCGTGCACTCGAAGAAGAAGTTGACAAAAGTAAAGAAAATGAAGATCAGAAATCAGCAAAGGAGTTCTCCATAGATGAACTTGAAAAAATGTTTCTGGTGTGTGAAGATTTTAAAGAAAAAATTATGGATGGAGATCCTAACATCAAGCGCAGCATGGAAGTGTGAAGAGACATAGAAAATGCAATTTGCTGCTACAGAGAATTGTATGCTGATAAGAAGGAAAATAAAAGTGTTCAAACATCACTATTGAAGTAGCTAGTTTTCAAAAAAATAATTTTTTTGTAATGCACTTTATTATATACATATTTAAATGAAATTCAGAAAAACAAAAGCATTTATTAACCTTTGCAACCTGGAACCTTAGTTGTTTCACAATTAAAACTAGTTTAAATTAATATTATTATTGATATCTGAGAATGAATTACTTTATTTTGTGTTGATTACATTCCCCATTCAGTACGGATTCACATAGTATGGTACTTTCCATGCATGCATTTACCATACTATGCAGGGTATTCCTGTATCGCAATACAATCACATCATTATACAAGATCCTACTGTATATCATTTATCTTGAGACTTCAGAATCTACTCAAATTTTCTGACAGCATCACACAATGATTTTTCATGGGTGAGAATTTTAACTCAAATTATTTAGCCAAAGCATCAGGTAAGAGTTTTAAGTGAAATTACTTGAGTTTGACATGTAACATGAATGTTTAAACTAAAATTAAAATTTTGACTGAAATTAATGTAAAAACTTTCTTTCCAGAGCATGTTAATGTGAGACTATTATGCACAAGAATTTTTTATATTGCACGAGACTTTCACAATTTGGAAAGCAAGAATTTTGTAGATTCTGAAGTCTGGATTTATCTTACTTGGATAACCTCAACAGGTCCAAGTGGCTTCATGTTTCCCAAATATAATGTAATCTGACTGAACTGTGTTACCCTAACTACAGATCTATTTTTCTCAGTTAGTGGCATCATCACCATTACCACCCATCTCAGTCCAGTCTGAGGAACTTAGCATAGTGCTACTCTGTGGCTGTGCTTTATTCTCCATGCCTTCACTCACACTTGAACAGTTAAACTACAGAGAGCACATCAACAAAATATTTCTCGGGTGTGGTGAGGCTGTAAGCACAGTAAACAATTAATAAGGTATTAAGGTAAATATTAAGCTTCAGGGTCAGCAAAATTATTTTTTTTTTTTTTTTTTACCCCCCCGATTGGCTGAAAGTTGGATAACACTGGTATGCATCAATTTTGCTGTCAAGGGTTTTGTAAGTGATTCTTATAGAGTTTTTCCGGCTGATTTCGAATCTGCAATCCATTTTTCTCAATCAGCTCAGGTTATCCAGCTATGGCCTCATAAGTAAAATATAATTTTTCGTGATTTTGTCAAAGCGGAATTGGAACAGTAACATCTATCATCACTTGTTTCACTTGTATAATATCTTTTTTACTTTTCAGGCATATAGATAAATATTTCATAATGAATAGAGCGTGTAAAAATGATCCCAATAGATTCTGCTACATATGTGGGACGGTTACCATGCCAAATAACCAGTCCCAAATCACTAAATTTGTGAAGACAATGTATAGAGCATACTTTGGAATTAAGCTAGGGGACCGGACAAAAATTTCGCCCCTCATATGTGCTGCAAGACGTGCATTGAAAATTTGAGAAGATGGAGCAAAGGCAGAGCGAAATCTTTGCCTTTTGGAATTCCCATGATTTGGAGAGAAGGAAAGGATCACATGACAGATTGCTATTTCTGCATGACAAATCTCCAAGGTGGGCTTATAAATTTATTTTTCTTAAATATTTTGAAATCCTCATATGAAATGACATAATATTCACCATATATAGCATAATATTCACCATAATGGTAATCATACATTTACATATACATATTGTTATAGAAAATACATTTACACATACATATTGTTATACAAGTTACATTTACACATACATATTGTTATACAAGTTACATTTACAATGATTGTATATTTTCTTTCTTTTTCATTCATATTGTCCCTGAAGGGACAATATGAATGAAAAAGAAAGAAAATATACAGACTCCATCGACCTATTTCATATCTTACAGACCGCAGCCTTCCCTCACGCGCCACCCACTGTCTGAATGCTTCTATTTCATATGCAAGTTTTATATCCATGTTTCTGTGTTTCTATTTTCAGGAGTTAACAAGAATAATAAACACATTGTTGTATACCCTGACATTCCTTCTGCTATGAGACCTGTACCCCATGGTCCTGGAATTCCAATACCCAACCCACCTCAAACCCTGGACTTCGATGATTCTGATGATGAATCAATGACCAATGCCCAATGCCAATGACCAATCCCAGTTGTATATACCTCAAAATACCGCTTCAAATGAGCCGAGGCCTCTCAACCAGGCCAAACTTAATGATCTTACCAGGGATTTAGGACTTTCCAAATTAGCTGCCGAGATCTTGGGCTCACGACTTCGAGAGGACAACTTGCTGGCTCCGGGAACAACATTCTCCTGGTATAGGAAATGAGAGGAAGAATTCCGCAAGTTTTTTGCAGTGCACGAAAATACCTCTTCCTTAGTGTACTGCTGCAATGTTGAGGGGCTAATCGAATCCTTGGGCCTGCCATATAACGCATCAGAATGGAGGCTATTTATAGACTCGTCTAAACGAAGTTTGAAAGCAGTACTTCTCAACATTGGGAATAGGGTTGCATCAGTCCCTGTAGCACATTCCGTACAACTTACTGAGAGCTACGATAACATGAAAATTTTACTGGATGCTCTCGTATACGACCAACATAACTGGAGGATCTGTGGAGATTTGAAGGTAATACTAATATCATAAGTAAACTATTGCTATTGACTATGTTGTTTTTCCAAAGGTTATTTGAGAGCGTATAAGAACACTTAACTTCCCCACAGAAGTGATACAGTCCAATGCATAGATTTTTTTATCTGATAGAACAAATTCTCTAAATTCTTTAAATATTTTCATTTTTTTTCAGATTGTGGCATTTGTATTGGGAATGCAAGGGGGATACATGAAATACCCATGTTTCCTCTGCAAATGGGATAGCCGAGCAGATAGGAAGCACTATGCACAGCGTGAATGGGCATCCAGAAGAATTTTGAACCTGGGTCGCATAATGTCGTTTCAGTACCCCTTGTATCACCAACAAAAATTTTGCTCCCACCACTTCATATTAAGCTGGGCTTGATGAAAAATTTCATCAAATCAATGAATAAGGAGGGTTCAGCATTCCGATATCTCGAGAGTAAATTTCCTCATATATCTGATGCTAAACTAAATGCTGGGGTTTTTGATGGTCCTCAAATTCGAACTTTGATCAAGGATACTCAGTTCGAAAACGCAATGACTCCAACTGAGAAGAATGCCTGGCAGGCATTCAAATCAGTTGTCACTGATTTTCTTGGCAAGCGTAGAAGTCCAGAATACGAGTCCACTGTCAAAAACTTGATGGAAGCTTTCAAAGCTCATGGGTCGCGCATGTCCATAAAAATGCACTTTTTGTGGTCCCACTTGGACTATTTTCCTGAAAATTGCGGGGATTATAGTGAGGAACAGGGTGAACGATTTCACCAAGATATCAAAATAATGGAAGAGAGGTACCAGGGAAACTGGGATATCAATATGCTGGTGGACTATTACTGGTGTTTGAAGCGAGACGTGCCCGAAGAAAAATGCAGATGGAAAGCAAAAAAAACTTCATTCCTTCCTCAAACTTTTTCCATATTCATTGTATGAATAAAAGTATTTATTCACACAATGTTTTCATTTTTCACGAGTGTTCTTATAATATTACTCGTATCTACAGGGTGGGCCGTAAGTTTCCATACATAGGAAAAATAAACATTTTTTTATGGACAACCATTTTTATTTATATAATATGCTCTACATGGTTGCCATTGTTTTGAAAACACATTTCAATACGTGTTCCCCACTGTTGATGAACACGCATTAGCACAGTTGACGTTATGCTTGTAATGGCGTTGGTGATACGTTCCTTTAGATGATTTATGTCTCGTATCTTTTCCTGATACACCATGGCCTTCAAGTGCCCCCAAAGATAGAAATCAAGGGGGGTGAGATCTGGGGATCTGGGAGGCCACTCCACAGGACCACGCCGACCAATCCAAGCATCCGGAAACTGCTGATCCAAATACCGACGCACGTGAAGACCATAATGAGGTGGAGCTCCATCTTGCTGGAAGTAAACTGGGAAGTTACCTTCCTCGTTTAGCAGGGATGGGAAAATCTCTTCTTGCAACATGTTAAGATACCTTTCAGCATTAAGATTTCCACTGACAAAAATTGGTCCAATAATTCTGTCACCCCATATCCCGGCCCACACCATCACTTTACCGGCACCTTGCATCTTCGTCGGACTCAGCCAGTTAGGGTTAGCATTACTCCAATAACGTATGTTTTGCCGATTAACCTCTCCATTGACGTAAAAATTTGCTTCATCAGTAAACAAGATCTTACGTCAAACGCATATTCTTAGGGTATCTGAAACATAAAAACAAACGTTTAATTTTTCCTATGTATGGAAACTTACAGCCCACCCTGTACAGTGTTTAAGCTAAAAAAATCAATAAATTTGGGGATAAAATTGGACTTATAATAAATGGCCAATAGAGAAAAAAACCTGACCTGATTGAGGAAAACCAATGTCATTTTCGAATTCAGCATGGTCGAATTATATAATAGTTGAAAAAACCCTCACAGCAGACAAAAAAATTTCATATGCATACCAGTGTAATTAAACAACCTTGAATGACCACTTAACCTGGATTAAGTTATCCTGAATGGCCCAAAATATGAAATGGGTGGATTGCCAAATTCTGGTGTCCCCAAAACTTAATTTTAGCCATTAATAAATACAGTGGGTACACACTGTACTTGTCTCACCAACACATGCACAGGCACATTAAAAAATTATTAGGAGATTTATCAGTTATCATATTCTGTCACTGTAGTAGTTGTATTTTGGGATAAGACTCAAGAGTGTAAAGTTCATTGCACATGGCCATTTGTTGCTGGTGAATTATGACCTACTTAAAACTTATTATAAACAATTGGCAGTCAGTAACAAGAACCATAATGATTTTCAAAGATCTCCAACATACGTAGTTATTCACCAGTACAACCTCAGACATGAAATGAAATCACTGTTACTAGGTACTATTAAAAGACCTTGATTAGTTGCTTATTCAAGTGAATGGCAGATGGAATTCAGTATTAAAAAATGCAAAGTCCTTCATGTTGATAGAAATAATGAAAACTGGAACTTTAGTTACAAGATACAGGGAAACTGGTAAGAGGATATTAGTCAGGAAAAAGATCTTGGCATTCCTTTCAGAACTATTAGGAATAACAAGATTAGGAAATCTTTGTGATGGAATAAGGAAATGGCTAAATCAATTAAAAATAAGAAAAGAACATTCAGGGAGTTTGAAAGCAGTAATAATCTTCTGGACTTAAATAATTATAGGTAGTTAAGAATAAGTTAAATAGTTCAAAAAGGAAAAGCAAATCTACCAAGAAATCTACCTAGAAATAGAAATAAGGATCCAAAAAAATTGAATAAATTTGATTTTAATTCTTTAGATTCTGTAAACACTGACATTCTTCATAAGATTCACATATATATATATATATATATAAGAAAGGGTGATGGGTGGCAAGTAATTAATACAATGAAACCAAATAAAGGTGTTGGTCCTGATAATATATAGCTATGCTAGGATTCTCAGAAAAGGGGAAGATAACTTAGGTGAGGTACTAAATATTTTGTTTGCTAGATCTATTAATTATGTAGAAGTACCACATGATGAATGGAAAATGCAAATGGTGTACCCATTTACAAAAAGGGATAGTTAAAGAGGTAGGAAATATACTAGAAAGAATGGTATTCAAGATCATTTGGATAATTTTAATCTTATTTCAAGTTCCCAACATGATTTAAATCAGGAAGGTCTTGTTTGTCTAACCTCTTAGAATTTTTAGTCTAAACATTAGAGTTTGTAACTAATCAGGTAGATAATGGTATGATGTAGATCTATGTTATTTATTTGGATTTTAGTAAGGCGTTTGACAAGATTTCACAATAGGAGATTTCTATATACAGGCATCCCCCGTTTAACGAAATGGTTGGTAAACGAAATGGTTGGTAAACGAAATGGTTGGTAAACGAAATGGTTGGTAAACGAAATGGTTGGTAAACGAAATGGTTGGTAAACGAAATGGTTGGTAAACGAAATGGTTGGTAAACGAAATGGTTGGTAAACGAAATGGTTGGTAAACGAAATGGTTGGTAAACGAAATGGTTGGTAAACGAAATGGTTGGTAAACGAAATGGTTGGTAAACGAAATGGTTGGTAAACGAAATGGTTGGTAAACGAAATGGTTGGTAAACGAAATGGTTGGTAAACGAAATGGTTGGTAAACGAAATGGTTGGTAAACGAAATGGTTGGTAAACGAAATGGTTGGTAAACGAAATGGTTGGTAAACGAAATGGTTGGTAAACGAAATGGTTGGTAAACGAAATGGTTGGTAAACGAAATGGTTGGTAAACGAAATGGTTGGTAAACGAAATGGTTGGTAAACGAAATGGTTGGTAAACGAAATGGTTGGTAAACGAAATGGTTGGTAAACGAAATGGTTGGTAAACGAAATGGTTGGTAAACGAAATGGTTGGTAAACGAAATGGTTGGTAAACGAAATGGTTGGTAAACGAAAAAACAAAAACGAAATGGTTGGTAAACGAAATGGTTGGTAAACGAAATGGTTGGTAAACGAAATGGTTGGTAAACGAAATGGTTGGTAAACGAAATGGTTGGTAAACGAAATGGTTGGTAACGAAATGGTTGGTAAACGAAATGGTTGGTAAACGAAATGGTTGGTAAACGAAATGGTTGGTAAACGAAATGGTTGGTAAACGAAATGGTTGGTAAACGAAATGGTTGGTAAACGAAATGGTTGGTAAACGAAATGGTTGGTAAACGAAATGGTTGGTAAACGAAATGGTTGGTAAACGAAATGGTTGGTAAACGAAATGGTTGGTAAACGAAATGGTTGGTAAACGAAATGGTTGGTAAACGAAATGGTTGGTAAACGAAATGGTTGGTAAACGAAATGGTTGGTAAACGAAATGGTTGGTAAACGAAATGGTTGGTAAACGAAATGGTTGGTAAACGAAATGGTTGGTAAACGAAATGGTTGGTAAACGAAATGGTTGGTAAACGAAATGGTTGGTAAACGAAATGGTTGGTAAACGAAATGGTTGGTAAACGAAATGGTTGGTAAACGAAATGGTTGGTAAACGAAATGGTTGGTAAACGAAATGGTTGGTAAACGAAATGGTTGGTAAACGAAATGGTTGGTAAACGAAATGGTTGGTAAACGAAATGGTTGGTAAACGAAATGGTTGGTAAACGAAATGGTTGGTAAACGAAATGGTTGGTAAACGAAATGGTTGGTAAACGAAATGGTTGGTAAACGAAATGGTTGGTAAACGAAATGGTTGGTAAACGAAATGGTTGGTAAACGAAATGGTTGGTAAACGAAATGGTTGGTAAACGAAATGGTTGGTAAACGAAATGGTTGGTAAACGAAATGGTTGGTAAACGAAATGGTTGGTAAACGAAATGGTTGGTAAACGAAATGGTTGGTAACGAAATGGTTGGTAACGAAATGGTTGGTAAACGAAATGGTTGGTAAACGAAATGGTTGGTAAACGAAATGGTTGGTAAACGAAAACGAAATGGTTGGTAAACGAAATGGTTGGTAAACGAAATGGTTGGTAAACGAAATGGTTGGTAAACGAAATGGTTGGTAAACGAAATGGTTGGTAAACGAAATGGTTGGTAAACGAAATGGTTGGTAAACGAAATGGTTGGTAAACGAAATGGTTGGTAAACGAAATGGTTGGTAAACGAAATGGTTGGTAAACGAAATGGTTGGTAAACGAAATGGTTGGTAAACGAAATGGTTGGTAAACGAAATGGTTGGTAAACGAAATGGTTGGTAAACGAAATGGTTGGTAAACGAAATGGTTGGTAAACGAAATGGTTGGTAAACGAAATGGTTGGTAAACGAAATGGTTGGTAAACGAAATGGTTGGTAAACGAAATGGTTGGTAAACGAAATGGTTGGTAAACGAAATGGTTGGTAAACGAAATGGTTGGTAAACGAAATGGTTGGTAAACGAAATGGTTGGTAAACGAAATGGTTGGTAAACGAAATGGTTGGTAAACGAAATGGTTGGTAAACGAAATGGTTGGTAAACGAAATGGTTGGTAAACGAAATGGTTGGTAAACGAAATGGTTGGTAAACGAAATGGTTGGTAAACGAAATGGTTGGTAAACGAAATGGTTGGTAAACGAAATGGTTGGTAAACGAAATGGTTGGTAAACGAAATGGTTGGTAAACGAAATGGTTGGTAAACGAAATGGTTGGTAAACGAAATGGTTGGTAAACGAAATGGTTGGTAAACGAAATGGTTGGTAAACGAAATGGTTGGTAAACGAAATGGTTGGTAAACGAAATGGTTGGTAAACGAAATGGTTGGTAAACGAAATGGTTGGTAAACGAAATGGTTGGTAAACGAAATGGTTGGTAAACGAAATGGTTGGTAAACGAAATGGTTGGTAAACGAAATGGTTGGTAAACGAAATGGTTGGTAAACGAAATGGTTGGTAAACGAAATGGTTGGTAAACGAAATGGTTGGTAACGAAATGGTTGGTAAACGAAATGGTTGGTAAACGAAATGGTTGGTAAACGAAATGGTTGGTAAACGAAATGGTTGGTAAACGAAATGGTTGGTAAACGAAATGGTTGGTAAACGAAATGGTTGGTAAACGAAATGGTTGGTAAACGAAATGGTTGGTAAACGAAATGGTTGGTAAACGAAATGGTTGGTAAACGAAATGGTTGGTAAACGAAATGGTTGGTAAACGAAATGGTTGGTAAACGAAATGGTTGGTAAACGAAATGGTTGGTAAACGAAATGGTTGGTAAACGAAATGGTTGGTAACGAAATGGTTGGTAAACGAAATGGTTGGTAAACGAAATGGTTGGTAAACGAAATGGTTGGTAAACGAAATGGTTGGTAAACGAAATGGTTGGTAAACGAAATGGTTGGTAAACGAAATGGTTGGTAAACGAAATGGTTGGTAAACGAAATGGTTGGTAAACGAAATGGTTGGTAAACGAAATGGTTGGTAAACGAAATGGTTGGTAAACGAAATGGTTGGTAAACGAAATGGTTGGTAAACGAAATGGTTGGTAAACGAAATGGTTGGTAAACGAAATGGTTGGTAAACGAAATGGTTGGTAAACGAAATGGTTGGTAAACGAAATGGTTGGTAAACGAAATGGTTGGTAAACGAAATGGTTGGTAAACGAAATGGTTGGTAAACGAAATGGTTGGTAAACGAATGGTTGGTAAACGAAATGGTTGGTAAACGAAATGGTTGGTAAACGAAATGGTTGGTAAACGAAATGGTTGGTAAACGAAATGGTTGGTAAACGAAATGGTTGGTAAACGAAATGGTTGGTAAACGAAATGGTTGGTAAACGAAATGGTTGGTAAACGAAATGGTTGGTAAACGAAATGGTTGGTAAACGAAATGGTTGGTAACGAAATGGTTGGTAAACGAAATGGTTGGTAAACGAAATGGTTGGTAAACGAAATGGTTGGTAAACGAAATGGTTGGTAAACGAAATGGTTGGTAAACGAAATGGTTGGTAAACGAAATGGTTGGTAAACGAAATGGTTGGTAAACGAAATGGTTGGTAAACGAAATGGTTGGTAAACGAAATGGTTGGTAAACGAAATGGTTGGTAAACGAAATGGTTGGTAAACGAAATGGTTGGTAAACGAAATGGTTGGTAAACGAATGGTTGGTAAACGAAATGGTTGGTAAACGAAATGGTTGGTAAACGAAATGGTTGGTAAACGAAATGGTTGGTAAACGAAATGGTTGGTAAACGAAATGGTTGGTAAACGAAATGGTTGGTAAACGAAATGGTTGGTAAACGAAATGGTTGGTAAACGAAATGGTTGGTAAACGAAATGGTTGGTAAACGAAATGGTTGGTAAACGAAATGGTTGGTAAACGAAATGGTTGGTAAACGAAATGGTTGGTAAACGAAATGGTTGGTAAACGAAATGGTTGGTAAACGAAATGGTTGGTAAACGAAATGGTTGGTAAACGAAATGGTTGGTAAACGAAATGGTTGGTAACGAAATGGTTGGTAAACGAAATGGTTGGTAAACGAAATGGTTGGTAAACGAAATGGTTGGTAAACGAAATGGTTGGTAAACGAAATGGTTGGTAAACGAAATGGTTGGTAAACGAAATGGTTGGTAAACGAAATGGTTGGTAAACGAAATGGTTGGTAAACGAAATGGTTGGTAAACGAAATGGTTGGTAAACGAAATGGTTGGTAAACGAAATGGTTGGTAAACGAAATGGTTGGTAAACGAAATGGTTGGTAAACGAAATGGTTGGTAAACGAAATGGTTGGTAAACGAAATGGTTGGTAAACGAAATGGTTGGTAAACGAAATGGTTGGTAAACGAAATGGTTGGTAAACGAAATGGTTGGTAAACGAAATGGTTGGTAAACGAAATGGTTGGTAAACGAAATGGTTGGTAAACGAAATGGTTGGTAAACGAAATGGTTGGTAAACGAAATGGTTGGTAAACGAAATGGTTGGTAAACGAAATGGTTGGTAAACGAAATGGTTGGTAAACGAAATGGTTGGTAAACGAAATGGTTTGGTAAACGAAATGGTTGGTAAACGAAATGGTTGGTAAACGAAATGGTTGGTAAACGAAATGGTTGGTAAACGAAATGGTTGGTAAACGAAATGGTTGGTAAACGAAATGGTTGGTAAACGAAAGCCTTGTTTTACGGCTTTGGTGCTGCTTCTTTTTCTTCTTTCTTCTTCCTCCAAATGCTGTTGTTCTTCCAACTCTATCAGCTCTTCGTTTGTCAGCTCTCCCTCTTGGTATTCCACTAAGTTTTCCACACCTTCCACTTCTACTTCTAAATTGAGGGTATTGGCAAGTAACACTATTTTTCTATTAATTTCATCAACATTTTGAAACTTATCGAAGCCTTCGAAATTACCCACAGATCATTTTAGGCACTTCTTCCAAATGCCTTTCATACACTTTGCAGTAACATCCTCCCAAGCAGTTGCAATGTTTTTTATACAATGCAAAACATTGTATGATTTCCAAAAATCGGTACGATCAGTCGCGGTCGTATCTGCGGTTGGTCGATAAACGAGGGGATACTGGAATCAGTTATAAATTGGATAAAAAAAATAGTTTCAAGGCAGAGTGGAGAGCAATTTTAAATGGTCATAAATCAGGCTGGCAGAAAGTGAAAAGTAAAATGCCACAGGGATCAGTGTTAGGTGTATTATTCTTTATTATATTTCTAAATGATTTAGAGAAGGGATTAAGTAGCAAAATATCTAAATTTGTAGATACAAATGTAACTGCCCCAGTCACAAATATAGAAAATTTGGTTAATATTCAATTTACCCGTGCAGGAGCCTTCAACTATTTGCGTATCATATAAATATAAGTTTTTTATACTGATTCCAAATATAACAGCCGTTTCTTGTGCAAATTCTTAGTTTTTTAGTTATTTACTCTTGAATGTAGCACTACTTTCAATTGCGTGATATGTTCACCAGTACTGGTGCATGCAGAAACCCCCCTGACATCATCTGTGTCTGCTGTGACATAACATGTTCAGTACATGCACAGATGATAAGAACTATTTCACACATGTATTGATTTCAAATTTTTCCCGTACCAACCAGTGACAAATTTGAAATGGAACCCAATACATGCTCTGGTTGTGAGTTATCATATTTCAATGTAATTAGGTTAGGTTGGTTATATTATAAGAATAGGTTTCTCTGGTGTATTTTGGTTCAAAATTTGTTCATTTGCATGAGAAATGAAGGTCAGATTTTAATAAAACACCAAAATACACCAGAAAAACCTATTCTCATGTCAAAATCGACCCACAGGGGTAAAATTAATAATTACCAAATATTCCTGCAAACTACAAAAAAAATCTAAATTAGTTGTCTGGGTTAGTAAATGGCAGATGGAATTCAGTTTTCAAAAATGCATTTTGAGAGAAATAATGAAAACTTTAGTTATGAGATGCAAGGTTAAAGCATGGTCTCTAGTGCAAAGTTAAAGCAGAGGTGGATAATTATTTTGATTAGAAGGCCAATTAAAAGGCTACAATCACAGGCTAGTTAGCCTTCACAATAACAGTTTGTAATACTGTTACCAGATCACTAGAGACAAATTTTCTTATATGCTTCCAAATGCACATATTTATACAAACTCCAGTCTGCAGGCCATATTTTGCCCACCCCTGGATTAGAGGATGAGAGGCTAGTCAGGAAAAATATCTTGGCATTATAGTTAGTAGTGATCTAAAGTTTTCTAAGCAGTGTTTAGAGGCTAGAAATAAAGCAAATAAAATGCAAGGTATTATTAAAAATAATGTTATTACAAAACTAAGGAAGTCAGGTGCTACTACAGCATGCAGTCTACAAAGATATTTACACTATAGCGTGCAGTAGAGTGTCCCAATTTTTTTTGTTCCTGAAGTTTGTCATGCACACCCCCCTAATTTCTTCCACTCGTGAAAACATGCCAGCAAGATGAATTTCATTCGTGTTCTTTAATTTTAAGGGTCCCCTCAAACCATGTGTTACTATTGCTGAACGGCTACTCTCTACCTTATACTAATTGTAGCATATTTCTTTTCAGGTTATGGATACAAGAAAGCAGGAGACTGTGTGGTTGGTGGGGGTGTTGCGAAATGAACCCCTGGAAAAGCTGTGTCAACTCCCGACAGTGGGAGATGTTCTTCGACGTCTGTTGTTCTTCACTCGGAAGAAAAAAACGTCCACGGCGGAAGCTGCCAATGTGGTAGCTGATGAGGTTATGGCGGTGTGGGCTCGGGCATCTATTCCGACCTCCCACAAGCCAAAGTGCGTCGAGAGGATCAAGGCCCTCTCCACGGACTATGAGAAGGTTGCCAGAAACCGAAACCATGGGGGGAGAGAAGCAACTGGAGCGGGAAAGGGATTCCAAGCCAACCTGAATACACTGTTCGAAACAGCTCATGCCAACGCCATGAAACTCATCAAAGTCCCCGAAGATCGAGACTTTCTGAATGACCAGCGAACCGTGCGGAAGATGTACATCGGGGAGAGGACCTGGAGTTTGCTCGCAGGGCAGCGGAGCGGGAGAAATGCCGAGCAGCTGAAGAGAAGAGGAAGAAGAAAAGCCGCGAAGAGATGGACTCACTGCAAGCAAAAGGAACGGTGAAAAGTGGGTCTTCTTCTTCGGAGTCCATGGAAGAAGCATCCAATGATGATGTCCAATATTCCTCTCCTGGTCCTTCGGCTCCTCGATCCGCTCCCAAGGACGGCCAAGTGTCGGCAAGGAGGATCATCCAATATCCCAATTTTGCTGCAGCCCTGGATCGAACTGGAACTTCAGTACGCCAAGTGATGCACATTGCGGCTCCAGCACTCGCTGCCGCGGGAGTTGAGTTATCCTCGGTCACCTTGTCCAAATCAAGTCTTCACCGTTCACGGCAGAAGTCCAGGAAGAACTTGGCAGCCGGAATCAAGACCGAGTTCAATCCTGATACGCCGCTTGTCGTCCACTTTGGTGGCAAACTCCTCCCTGATTCGGATGGAGGGAAATCGGATCGCATACCAGTGCTGGTCAGCGGGAAGAATCTTGAGAAGTTGTTGGCGATCCCAAAAATCCCTGACAGCACGGGACAGCGGATGGCTGGAGCTGTTCTGAAGGTGCTGGACGATTGGCCGCAAGTTCAACCATGGATTGCCGGTCTCTGCTTCGACACAACAGCGGCGAATACCGGTATTCACAGCGGCGCTTGTACGATTATCCAGGACCAAATGGACCGCCGCGTTCTTTTCCTGGCTTGCAGACACCACATGATGGAATTGGTAATCACCTCAGTCTTTGACCTGTTCTTTAGGTCTTCTGGCCCCGAAATTGCGCTGTTCGCTCGCTTCAAATCCCAATGGGAGTTCATCGACCAGAAGCAGGCTTCTCCGTTCAATGGCGATGGCCCAAGCGACATCCTTTCTGAATGGGTGGCGTTGAAAAAAGAGCAGATTGTCCACTTCATTGAAGACCAGCTTGAAGTTGGCCACCCAAGAGACGATTACCGGGAGTTCCTGATCCTCGCTCTGGTCTTCCTCGATGGTCATGGCAAACGAGATCTCCAGTACAATCGTCCTGGAGCATACCACCGGGCCAGGTGGATGGCCAAAGGCATTTACTGTCTTAAGATGTTCATCTTCCGAAGCCAATTCCACCTGACCGCTCACGAGGTCCGGTCACTACGCAGGATAAACGTCTTTGCCGTCACCATCTACCTCCAGAGGTGGTTCGAGGCTCCATTGACGGCGGACGCGCCCGTCAATGACCTGGAGCTGTTGGAGGACCTAGAGCGGTACAAGGCGGTGGATCATGATGTAGGTACCGCCGCATTGACGAAATTCCGGGGCCACCTCTGGTACCTAAGCGAAGATTTAGCCGGACTCGCTATGTTCTCCAAAACCACCGATGCAGAGAAGACGGCCATGCTCCAAAACCTGCTCAAGAAGACCGAAAACCCAAAAGATCTGCGTCGGCTGGAAAAAAAGAGTGTCTTGACCGTGAGATGGTCAGATTTGAGCACCTTGGTCACGAAAAGGACTCAAAACCTTTTTCATTGCCTGAAGCTGCCGGTTCCAAAAACCCCCAAAGATCTCGAAGGATGTGCACCATCATTGAAGTCTGTGAACGACGCGGCAGAATGGGCGGTGAAACTGGCGCAAGATTTCAACGAGGGCCTGACAAAAAACGAGGAGGAACGGCAGCTCGTGTACCAAGTCGTCGAATACCACCGCCAGCAGTTCCCCTCAGCAGACAAAAAGATCCTCTGTACCCCGAAATGAAATGTGCCATTAGGAAGAATTTCCATTTCCTTTAATTTAGTCATTAGAAAGAATTTACATTTCATTCTTCCATTCTAGAATGATTAATGCTGAGCATTTACGTTTGTTCATATAGGGTCGAATAAACAAGGTCAATGAGGGGACCCTTCCCCTCCTAATAGGCCAATGAAATTTCGCCCATGTTTTCCTTTCTTCAAGTGTAATTAATTAAAGGGGTGTGCGATTTGACTCTTGCAAATTTTTATTTTCACATGTGCGGCTGGGACACCCTAACGTGCAGTCTACAACATATTTACACTATAGACTGCAGTCAACAATTTTTCCAATACTTTAGAATGTGTACACCCTAACCTAACCTAACCTCACATTCATCCCCAAAGATAAAGTCATTTCAGGTCAGGTCACTTCAGTGCAAACTCTTTTGCAGACTAAAAATATCTTTGTAGACTGCACACTATAGTAGAGGTCAGCGCAAATTCTTTTGTAGACTAAAGATATCTTTGTAGACTGAACACTATAGTAGCACTGGAAGTCATCTAGAGATTATATAATTCTTATGTTAGGCCTCACTTAGACTACTTCATCCAAGCTCAGTCACCTCACCATAGATATGATATAGATATGCTTGAAGGTATGCAACACAGGACAGCCATACTTATCCCTAGCTGAAGATTAGAATACAGTGAGATATTAAAGGAATTGTGCATGTTTTAGTTATGAGAAGGATTGTTTGAAGGGAGATATGATTGTTGTGTATTGGTTTTTAAATAGGAAATTTAATAATGTTTATTAGAAATCAATAGATGTAAAACACAGCTAATTGTTGGAAATATAAAACAATAGTTGGCAACATGGAGGGAGATTTGAAATGCCCTGAGGGCCAGAGGCATAAAATACCCCAAAGTCAGTCTTAGACAGGGTTTCGGAGCCGGTAAAAAAACTTCTGGCTCCGACTCCGGCTCCGGAGCAGAAATTTTTTACAGTCTGGCTCCGGCTCTGGCTCTTTTATAGTAAATTCTGTTAATTATAAAATAAATATCTAGATTTATATAACTAATTGTCCAATTTAAAATATTGCACAAAAATATTTTATTATTAAATCACTTTAATACTCAAAATTTAAATTTCTTATGATTTTAAATTAGGCAAATATAATGATAGAATGAAGTTATTTAAATAACTAAAGGAAAATGATGAAAACTAAATGATATTAAATATTTATTAACAATGGTAGCTTATATAAATTAGAGAAACTTGCCTCCTAATTAGTTCAAAGTTCAAAGTGACCTAAGGTCTCCACCGCCATAAAAAAAATTTTACCTATATAATTAAGTGTTGTTAAGACAAATCTTCCCAAATATTTAATGGTTAAAAAATGGAAATTTGCAGATTATTCCTGCAACTCCCACACCTCCATAAAATCCAAGAATCCTATGGTACCATTTTTCGTAATATATTACAAGAATTATAATTTGCAACTAAACCTATATTTAACAAATAACAATTTAGGTAGCAATATATCACCCGGAGCCAGACCATGGAGCCGTATTTTCAAGGTTTCTGGCTCTGGCTCCGGCTCCAGGTAAGCAAAATTCACTGGCTCCACCGACTCCGGCTCCGAAACCCTGGTCTTGGACATAGTGAGATACAAGTGTTTTATTTGGTCAAAATGTAATTGTGATTTAAAGTTAACTAGAAGCTCTCTCCATGATCTAACTGTTAAATTATAAATTCATGCTTAGTTTCTTCCACCATACTTATCATAATAATTAAAATAAACTGGTAAATAATGAAAACAGTCACCATTCAAAATCCTCCATTTTTGTTCAAAGCTGTAACTGTCCTGCAGCCAATGTTAAGTCTCAAATGGCAGCTAGATGCTACCCATCTGCTGTTTTATAGAATACAGAAATTAGTGAATGCAAGTATTAAGTGAAAATAATGCAGAGTAAAGAAAAAATAAATAAAATCCATTTTCACATGATACAGATACAAAATGTTCTCAGGTTTGGACAAATTAGATGTAATTTTTTCTTATTAGTATTTGATGGATGAACTCAATGCCATAATAAACTTAAAAAATACTCGTAAACTGGATTTCCAAAATTACTTTTTCAGTCACAGTAGTTGATTTCTGGAATGACTTGCCATATGATGTGGTAAATAGTAGCTTTTTAGTTTTAAGAGAAGACTGGATGCTTTCATGAATGAAAGTTTATAAATTATGAAAATAGTGTATATTTTAGGGGGGAAGTTATGTGAGCAGTAAACTGGAAATTTAATGTTGCAAATTATTTAAAAAAATAAAATAAAACTGATTTTATTTAAACTGTATACTGTTAAGTAACACAAATTATCAAATGATTTGATAATTTCTGTTTACATTTATTACGCCTTTTTTATGCTATTTATTATTTGTTTTTATTTATTACACCATGTTTATAATGACCTCTACAATAAAAATAAGATTAATTTGAGGCATTCAAACACAACTTAAAAGTACACCTAAAAGTACAAAGTAATTTGGAACATTAAACTACAAGATTACCAAGTAGGCTACTTCAGTAGCTCTAAAATTTTGGTAATTATGCAGTAAATTCCATGACCTGCATGTCTAGCAAGAAATATATTTTTCTAGTGTAATTTAATTTACTTCATTCAGCTTTTTTTCTGTATTTCCCCACAATTTTTTTTTTATTTTTCTGCTATTGTATCTTTTTTTTGGTATTCCCCCACAAATTGTAATAAACAATAGCAACTGTTTTAATCACTATCTTTTAAATATAACATTTTTTTAAAGATCCTTGTCATAATTGATTTAAAATACATTTTGTTGGATTCTATTTTTTCTTATTTTTTTTTATGAAACAATAGCAAGAAAATATTTTACATTTACATATATTATACAGGGTGGCCCAAAAGTCTGTTGCCCAATGCATTCTAAACTATATTTTGGGGGGCAACAGACTTTTGGGCCACTGTGTATATATACAATAGCAGAAAAATTAAAAAAAAAAAAGCCATTAGGTAAAAGGTGCTTAAAATTAATCAAAACCTACAGGAAAATTATTGAATCCCCAGTTAAGTTAATTGAATGCTGGGTTAGGTCAACTGTACACCCTTGATGATTAGTTAGGTGGTTGTGATATTTTCATTAGTTGGGTTAAGTCATGATATTTTCAGTAAAACTAATCAAAATATTGTGACAACCTAACCAATCATCAAGGGCGTACAGTTGACCTAACTGGGCATTCAATTAACCTAACTAGGTATTCAGTAATTCATTTGCGCAAGAAATAATAAGTTTTATTATTACTATGTGCAAGAAATAATAAGTTTTATTATTATTATGTGCAAGAAAAAATAAGTTTGAAGAGAAAAACCTACAAAAATTAGGGGGGACAAGCTTCTTCAGTATTACCACTGTGGGGGTTGTGAAGTTTCTCACAACACCCCCTGATTTTCAAATTCCCCTTTTGGGGTTGCGGAGTTTTTTAAAAAAACCTCACCCTAATTTTCAAGTCCTATCTGGTTCTCCTCAAGTTTTTCTCTCCCCACAGGAGTCTAGTTAGTAAGTCTGTTACCTGAAAAAACCATGTATGAGGCCCGATAGATGGGCTGAGATTAAGACAGATGTGTCCTGTTGGAAGCCAAGGGTTTGGAAAGCTTTAAAAGTATGATGTTAAGTGCTCTAGCTTGTAATCCTTGGGCAGTGTACAATAGGAATAAAGACTTGTTCATAATCCTTATTCCTAGTTATTGTGGGGTTGTCATTTGTATTTCACCATTATTATTAATTATTATTATTAAAAGTAGACATATATATAGGTTGTTGAAACTGTGACTGAGTATAGATAGGTTCATGTAACTAGCTAGAGAACCAATTATCATTATTATAGGTCACCAGTCACATTATTCCAGAGTTAGGTTTTTGCCCAGGCTTGTGTGGTACTGATTACACTGACCAACAAAAAAAACATTTTTTTCTACTGATTTAATTCTAAGACCTGTTTCTAGATAATATTGATATGCTGATTTCAAAAATCAGCATAGATTTTGTCCATCACATCAGGTTTTCATGCAATGCAATATGCCTATTTTGGGTGATCCATGAAGGGCACTTATCAAAATTGATGATTTTTGAGACCTGTTAACAGCTGTTTTGCTATTAAAATTTTATCTGTGGAATACACAAATCTGTGCATTAAATCTAAAGGTCATGTACAACATATTAAAACCTTGGGTATCTGTGATTTCCCCAGGTGTGAGCGTGATGTCATGATCTGAGAGATTTCCCATTGGCGGAGTGAGAGCTTATTTAAACACTTTTAATCACTTTGTCAATATTACCATTGTATATTAAAGTTCACTCCCTGCACAATTGTTTACTTTTCCATGCTGATTCTGAGTAGTATGTAAAAACTTATTTTTTTGAAAAGAAAAAAAATTGGGCATAACCCTGCCAAAATGCGATATCTCCAAAATATCCGTATTTGATTGCTCAAAAACCTGATGTGATAGGCAAAAAATAAGGTGATTTTTTAAATCAGCACACCAAAATTACCTAAAAACAGGTGTTAGAATTAAATCAGCAAAATTGGTGTTGGGCAGTGTTATAGGTTGATTAACTCAAGTGAGAAAGGTTTGCCATAATTGTCAATGTTTGTAGTTATTTTTTATGTTCATTATTTATTATTTATGTGCTTTGATTTCGTGTAAATTATGTTTTCCAGTGATCAATTATGAAGTCATGATTCCAGTTAATGTTTGTTGATTAATCACCTGTTATGTTATGTTATTATTGTGATTAATGGTGCCTGGTCAGGGCCGGATTAACCATTAAGCAAAATAAGCCCGTGCTTAGGGCATCAAAGGAAGGGGGGCACCACAGAAATTTTCCATTGTCGGATTTACCATGGATTTATTATACTATTATAATCGCGGCTTATAGCCTATAAGCTGTTGAAAACTGAATTATATATATTCATATATAGTATTTATTTTTTTTCATTGTTTGAATTTGTAGTGAACAACAACCCTTTTGAGAGAATAAATATATTTCGTTGTAATCACACACTTTACGCTTTGCGTTATTATTTTCTTTATATCAAATCTTTGAGCGCCATATTAAAAATACATATAGATTAAATATTTTCGTGTGCTATAGTAAGTTATTCTGAACGTGTGATTTGTGCATATAATATTAAATATATATTTTACATAATCATTTGGTATTGTTTTACAGAAAGATTTAGGTTTATAGAATTGTAATATAAATTAATATTAAAATAAAAGAAACTATAAACTCTCTATATTGCTGTTGTATCAAGTGATGTTTATCACGGCCATTATAATAATAAGATATACTGACCTAAGTTAATTAGCATTGAAGAAGTTTATCTGTTGCTCTCTCTTCTCTAGGGTGAGTCTATGAAGTGTACTTTATTTGTATATATAACTATTTTATCACACACGTATCTTTATTTTATAATTTATTTATCTATTGTCATAACAGTATAAAAGAATTTAGATTGTAATAACCAGAGTGAATAATTTGTAATGTATATATAACATCAAACGTAGTTAGGACAATTTAGGCCCTAAGTAAATGTTCATATTTCCTATAATTAAATATTGTGTTTTAAATAAATAAATAAATGTAAATATAAAATGTGGCTCGTTAATAGTGAAATGTTAATATTGATATTTTTATAGATTGCGTTATTATTAATTCTAATGTTAAGTATTTTTATTTTATAGGTTTCAGTTCCTTCTTTCGGTTCCTTCTTTCGATTTGATTTGTATTCAACATTTCGAGTTGATATTTCGGTTGAGTTATATTTAATTGCCACTTATATTTAAATTGCCACTTTGGTTGTGTACGGTTCCCATTTTGTCTTTCTGAGAATAAAAGAACAAAGCCAAGATTGTGATATGTGTAACTGTGTTGATTGCCACATAATATACAAATAAAATATTCTTTTTATTTCTGTATTTTACAGACCCCAAGAACCAAGATGAAACGTGTTCAGTTAAGTGGTGCACAAAAGCAAAAACTATCAAAAGAGAAACAAGAGAAGACTTTGGATTTAGAGTCCAAGACTGCAAAGCTGACTGATTTCTTCACACAAGTTCCACGACCACAACGTCAACATGATATACCGATTCTGAATCAAAACCAATCTCCATCATCAGAAGTGGACACAAATACCACTTTGATCACTTCAAAATCAAAATATGATGACGTTGGAATCACCGAGGTGTCACAAGCAGGTTCATCTACCACATGTCTCGCTACTGATCTCACTTTGCCTGTAAATTCTCTTGATACCTCTACTGCAAATGTTGATTCAAGTTGCTTTACAAGACATTCTGGGGTTGAAATAATTGCTGAAAATGAAAGTTTAGTGGACCATGGTGATGGTGGTGAAATGAATCAGTCTGCAGAAGATGAAGTAAATATAGCAAAAGATCCAGGGTTGTGGCTTGATTTCTCTGCTGATGATGTGGCTTATTGGATTGCTTGTGGACCCAGTGACTGTCAACACCACAATGGGCCATTTGACAAGTCTTACTGGCATTTCAGTAGTAGCAAACCAGCAAGATACTGTTCACAAAAACTTTTCGTTGGGACAAAAGCCAATGGTGAGAAATACAAGAGAGAGTGGTTATTGTATTCACCATCAACAGGATCAGTTTACTGTTATGTTTGTAAACTGTTTGCTCCTAAAAATGTCTCACATTTTGTTATAAGAGAAGGGTTCAGTGACTGGCAAAATACTATTGTAATTGATCATCATGAAAAAAGCACTACTCACCGAGACTCTATGCTAACATACTTAACTCGCAGACAAGGTGCGGGGTTGGGACAACAGTTGGAAAAACAAATTCAGGAAGTGTGTGATTACTGGGAACATGTCTTGAGGCGTGTCATAGCTGTTTTTGTACGTTAGCTGAACGTGGCTTGTCTTTTCGAGGAACAGAAGAAAGATTTGGATCATTGCAGAATGGGAATTTTTTAGGGCTGCTTGAGCTCATAAGCCGGTTTGATCCATTTTTAGCAGGTCACATTTTGAAATACGGAAATTCTGGCAAAGGAAATCCTTCTTACCTGTCCAAAACCACCTGTGAGGAACTCATTCAACTAATGGCTCAAAAGGTCCACGCACTCATTGTTGATGAAGTAAAATCTTCTGGTTATTTTAGTTTGTCAGTTGATTCAACACCAGATCTATCACATATCGATCAGTTAAGTGTTGTACTTAGGTACTTAAAAGATGGACAGCCTATTGAACGCTTTTTAACCTTTCTGAAAATGAAAAGCCATACTGGTGAGGAAATGGCAAATCAGGTGTTGCAGTACTTACGTGAAGTTTGTAAGCTAAACTTTTCAAAATGTAGGGGTCAATCTTACGACAACGCTGCCAACATGTCTGGGCGTTATAAGGGGATGCAGCAAAAAATTTTAGAAACAAACAAGTTTGCTATATATGTGCCCTGTGCAGCCCATTCACTAAATCTGGTAGGCTGAAGTGCTGTTGACTGCTGTCAAGAGGCGGTTAATTTCTTCTCTACAGTGCAGTTGCTCTATACCTTTTTTTTAGCCTCAACCAGCAGGTGGGAAATTCTTAAAGGTTGTATTGGAAATGAAAGTGTCTTAAAATCCCTCTCTGATACCAGATGGGAGGCACATGCTATGGCAACAGCAGCAATTTTGAAATCTTTCCTTAAAATTTTAGAAGCGTTAGAATGTATAGCTGAAGACCAGTCACAAAAGGGACACACTAGAAGAGAAGCAAATAATATTGCAAATAAGATGCAAGAGCTAGAATTTGTTTTTATGTTGAATTTTTGGGATGAGATTTTGCAAAATTTTCATAGAGTAAGCAAAGTTCTACAGAATAAGGATGTGAACTTAAAAACATGTGCAGATCTGTATGGATCATTAGCTGACCAACTGTGCACTTCACGAGATGAATTTGAAAGATATGAAGCAGCTACAAAGGAAATGCTACCAGATGTTGATTACAAGGCAGCTCAAACTCGCAATCGTATCAGAAAGAAGGTACCCAATGACGGAGATGCACCAGAAGTATATCTGAATGCCAGAGATAAATTTCTTATCACCACCTTTTACACAATTGTTGACAAACTTGAAACTGAGATGAGAAGAAGAGGAGAGATATACAAAGAAATAGCAGAGATATTTTCTTTTCTAGTGATGTGAACACAATTGTTGACAAACTTGAAACTGAGATGAGAAGAAGAGGAGAGATATACAAAGAAATAGCAGAGATATTTTCTTTTCTAAGTGATGTGCCACATAATGTCACCACTTCATCATCTACTGAAATTGAAAGGTATTCTCAGGGTTGTAAAAAGATGATTGATGCTTACCCAGAGGACTTGAACACTAATTTCTCTGCTGAGCTTCAGCAGTTTCACTCATATGTGTGCCATAAGTTCAATGCAAAAAAAATGTAAAAACAAGATTCAGTCATGCTGAACTTTATAAATAATTGTAGAAGACAATATTGAGTGTGCCTTCCCAAATGTAGAAATTGCCTTTCGTATATTTTTAACATTAATGGTCACAAATTGCTCAGCTGAGCGTTCATTTTCTCAGTTGAAGTATATTAAAAATACCAACAGAACAACTATGCAACAAGGCAGGCTGGATGCCTTATCTCTACTAAGTATAGAAGCAGATGTGTTACGTAAGATTAGTTTTGAGGATCTGATCAAAGACTTTGCAATTAAAAAAAGTAGGAGAAAACTTTTCAAATATAAATGAAGTGGAAGTATACAAAAATAAACATTATTTTCCATCTTACTGTAAGTTTTGTTTAATTTCAAAAAATAAAATTTTATGGTTTATTTTTGTTTATATTTTGAATTACATATATATGGGGCACCAAAATCTTTTAAGTGCTTAGGGCCTCTAAAGGTCTTAGTCCGGCCCTGTGCCTGGTGCATGTAACTAATAATTTTGTGTTGTTGGCAACCAGTTGGGATTAAACTCACATGGTCCAGCTTCATCAGGCTTGGATTGTGGATCCAATCCAGTGGGAACTACACAGTCCATTGAGGTTCTGTCAACCACTGTTGGCCCCTGGGATCTGCCCTGGAATCAGGCTGGTGACTAACCCTACTAACTAGCCAGTATATAAAGAAATTGAAACTCAGGTCATAAGGGGGGGAGGGGTCAAGTTTAGAGGGTAGCTAGGCTGGGACAGGGATTAGCATTCTGTGCAAGTCTTTTCCAGTATTTATCTCCCATTTGCTTTCTATTCTTTCTGCCAAATCTCACTAAGTGCTATTGGTTTTCCAGAGGTTTTGTTAATTGTGATTCATTGCCAGTTCTTTTGTTATTGTAGTGGGGTTGTCTTAACTAACATCTTGTTTTCTTCTCATTTCAGGATTGGCCACTGTGTAACTCCCATGTTGACAGAGTTAGTTTTGGGTCATTCCATGTCAACTCAGCCACAAAATGGCACTTTTTGCACTCACCCCTTTCAATTTTGCTCATACTTGGCACAATAGCAGATATACATGCCAAACTTAAATTCCCAAATTATTAGAGCTGACTGACCTTTGGTTACTGAGATACAAGGTCACAAAGTTGTGACATTTTGACCTTTTTTGCGTTAAATGACTATTTTCAAAACGGTGTAACTAAAAAACTATTAAAGCTAGAGCATTGATTTTGGTCTCATTTTAAAGCTCTTTAGTAGCCCCTTGTTTATTGTCTCTTGTTAAATATCTCTACTGTGAAAAATAAAAATATCCCTTCAAAAGTTGACCTTTGACCTTGAATAAAAAAAAAATACCTTCTCCTAAAAAATTCAATTTTTTTACATTAATACCTTGAGTCATGTACAACAAAATCCCAAGAAGCTGTAAGTGGCTGATAACTAGTTCAATGTATAAAAAATAAATGAAGTTGGCATCATTCTTCAATTTTAG
Source organism: Bathynomus jamesi (assembly GCA_023014485.1). Taxonomy (NCBI): domain Eukaryota; kingdom Metazoa; phylum Arthropoda; class Malacostraca; order Isopoda; family Cirolanidae; genus Bathynomus; species Bathynomus jamesi. Next base: position 456,219 of record JAJOZX010001160.1, read on the forward strand.
ATTTTTTTTGTCAGTTCATTTATTTAAAAGTTCTGTTCTGATATAGTGTCAGTGAAGACTTAGTTCAACTTAACATTATTAGTTCAAAAACCTTTTTGTGACCTGTGCCAAAAGAAGTCTTTTAAAAGACAACCAGGGTTAAACCCCTCGACAGCCCCAAATCTACTGGAGTAGCGCTGATCCAAAGGCCCAACTAGTATATAAGTACTGTCAACTTTACAGAGTTGACTCCTGACTTCAAGTTAAAGTTAATTTATTTTTACTAAATACATGTATAAAAATTTATTTAATAATTCATTAATTGTTCATTGTTTTCTTTTCAGGATTTTCTTTGTGCTTTTGTGATTTCAGAGTACAAACATGGAACATTTAAAACTGAAACAGAAGTGTGCTGATCCTTTGCTGCGTCACAAAGGTCAGTGTCGAAAGAAGAGTTTGAGAATTGTACCACAGGAACTTGTAAATAAGTTTCCCGATCTGCACTTAACACTACATCACAGACTTTGTAAGCAGTGTAGAGAACATCTTGAGTCCTTGCCTGAGAAAGGAATAGGCACTTTGAATTCAGACATAAATGATGATTTTCTTGTAGTAGTGAACCACCTGAAGATCTTGAGAAAATTGAAAATGTTGACAATAGTGATGCATCAACTTCAGAGCAAAACCATGAGATGTGTACTTTGAATGCTTCTTTTGTTTCAATTGGTGAATCACCCATAAAAAAGAGAAAGCTTGTAGAGCAAAAGTCATATGGAGCTAAAAAACTAAGCAAGGTGACAGAGACAGTTAAGAAGAGAATGGAAACAGTTGCAGGAAAGAGATTTCTGACTCACAATTTAAGGAGCCATCTGGAGATGTAGACTGTTTAGAAATAATAAATCAACTCAAGGAAAAATTCAAAAATGAAAATACTAAAAGAAGTGATAAAATAAAAATCCTCACTGTATTGCCCAAAAGTTGGAGCATTAGGAAAATTGCTTCAGAATTTAACACAACAAGGCATACAGCATCTATTGCTAAAAAAATAGTTGAAGAAAAAGGTGTCCTTTCAGACCCAAATCCAAAGGGTGGGAAAAGAATTAAACAGGATACTGTTGACGCTATTAAAGCATTTTATCTTTCAGAAGACATCAGTAGAACAATGCCAGGAAAGAAAGACTATTGTAGTATCATTGACAATGAAAGAGGAAGGATACATTTGCAAAAGCATCTTTTACTTTGCAATTTAAAAGAAGCCTATCATATTTTCAAAGAAAGAAATCCTTTGGTTAAGGTGGGATTCAGTAAATTTGCAGAATTGCGTCCAAAGCAGTGTGTTATTGCTGGAGCAACAGGAACTCACTCAGTATGTGTCTGTACAATTCATCAGAATGCCAAACTTATGTTTGTAGGAGCTGAATTAGAAAAACTAACTGCAAATGATGACACACCTATTAAGAATGTACGTCATTGTGTTGCCTTTATGGAATGCAATCCTGCCTCACAGAAATGCTGCCTCAGACAATGTGAACAATGTGGAGATCCATCAGATTTAAAAAACAGACTACTGGACATATTTACAAACAACTTCATTGATATCATAAATTTTAAAAAGTGGACCAATACAGATCGGTCAAATCTTGAATCAGTAGAACTGAATACAGATGAATATATTGACCAATTCTGTAACCAACTGAAAGAATACCAGATACATGACTTCAAGACAAAGATGCAAGCAACTTATTACCGTGAAACAAAAATGTCTTTGAAAGATGGTGAGGTCCTTGCTGTGTGTGATTTTGCTGAAAATTATTCCTTTATTCTTCAAGATGAGGTTCAGAGCTTTCACTGGAACAATGAGATGGCTACTCTACATCCATTTGTTATTTACTATAAAAAGGAAGATGAGATTGCTCACCTTAGCTTTGTTATTATTTCAGAGTGTAACATCCATAACACAGTTGCTGTACATTTGTTTCAAAAGCATCTGATAAAATTCCTAAAAGATAATATCTCATCCATCGGTTCCATCCACAAAATAATTTACTTTTCAGATGGGTGTGCAGGACAGTATAAGAACTGCAAAAACTTTTTGAATCTTTGCCATCACAGAGATGATTTTGGAATTGAGGCAGAATGGAATTTTTTTGCAACAAGTCATGGAAAGGGACCCTGTGATGGTGTTGGAGGCACAGTTAAGAGATTAGCTGCAAAAGCTAGTCTACAACGACCTTATGATGAACAGATCCTTACTGCAGAACAGTTATATACATTTGCAAGTGAAAATATTGTAAATATAAAATGTCATTTTTCAACCAATAAAGAGCATGAAGAGGAAAGCCAACTTCTCCAAGAAAGACACTCAACTGCAAGGACTATTGCTGGTACACAGAAATTACACCATTTACAGCCAGTTTCATTGACTTCTCTTAAGGTTAAACATTATTCATTATCAGATTATTCAAATATTGAGAAAGTTACTGAAAAGGAAGAAGTTGTGACTGAGGAGAAAATACATGGTTTTGTTACTGCTGCATATGATGGCCATTGGTGGGTGGCATATGTGCTGGAAAAGATACCAGAGAATAGAGAAGTAAAAGTCACATTCCTTCATCCTCATGGCCCAAACCCATCATTTGTGTATCCTGGTCGACCAGATGAATTAATCTTACCATATTCAGATATTCTAACACAAGTTGAGGCATCTACTACTAATGGACGAACATACAGGATTTGCAAAGAAGTTACTTTGAAGGCATCCAAAGCTTTGGCAGATCTACAGCACAGAAAGGTAAGAATTCAAAATTAAAATGGTCATGTAACTATATATACACTGCATACATTTTAAGTTGTGATAAATGGAAATCAATGAGCACTATACCTATACATATTGTATGTACATTTTAATATGTTACTTGTATTTGTTAATTAGGTAGCTATCTAGGTATACATTAAAAATTGTTTTCTCTTCTAGAAATCACAATAAATTGGGTGGCCCACAAGAATCTTGTCAACTACTGAAAACCATCACATACATGCACAACATACAGGTGAGGTGGGTAAAGAACAAATATTTAAAAATAAGCATTTGCTTGTTTGTAGAAGGCTGCAGATAGTATGTAGATATGGGTTGTATTTGTAAGAGATTGAGCTGACCTTAGACAAAAATGGTTACTGACATACAAGGTCACAAAGTCATGACTTTTTGACAATTTTTGTATAAAATGACTTTTTTCAAAATGTTGCTTGAATTCATTATTTTTTATACATTGAACTAGTTATCAGCCACTTACAGCTTCTTGGGATTTTGTTGTACATGACTCAAGGTATTAATGTAAAAAAATTGAATTTTTTAGGAGAAGGTATTTTTTTTTTATTCAAGGTCAAAGGTCAACTTTTGAAGGGATTTTTTTATTTTTCACAGTAGAGATATTTAATAAGAGACAATAAACAAGGGGCTACTAAAGAGCTTTAAAATGAGACCAAAATCAATGCTCTAGCTTTTAGTTTTTTAGTTGCACCATTTTGAAAATAGTCATTTAACGCAAAAAAGGTCAAAATGTCACAACTTTGTGACCTTGTATCTCAGTAACCAAAGGTCAGTCAGCTCTAATAATTTGGGAATTTAAGTTTGGCATGTATATCTGCTATTGTGCCAAGTATGAGCAAAATTGAAAGGGGTGTGTTTTAGGTGGCTGACTTAACATAGAATGACCCTTAAAATTGCTTAATGCCTAGCTAGCTCAGTAGTTTTGTTTAGACCCATTTTGAGAAATTTTTTTTATCTTGTTTTTCAATTCTGGTATCGGTAAATTTCACCTTCAATTTTTAGAAACTGGTTCATTTTTCAAAGTCACGGTTGGCTTGAGCAAGTTCTAGCCTGCCAACTCAATTTGCTAAGAAAAAGAAAATTCAAGGAAAACAGTGCCTTGTGATACCAGACATTGCCTGTGCATAACAGTGTGCAGGTTAAGGTATTTCTAGGACCAATAGCTTCAGGTTTTGCTTCTCCATGGCTTAACTATAATAGATAGGTGTGATTGGATTGACCTCAAGTCTAGCTTAAGGACATTAGGTCCAGTGAGGTCTATTGTGTTGTCTAATTGTACCATTCTAGCATAGGTTAATTTTTTTTCGTCTTCTGGTAATTCCATTTTTGTTGTCCAGTATTTTTGTCATTGTAATCGTAAGCACCATTATATAGCATACCCTTTCAGGGTTTTTGGATTTCCATTTCTTGATCTTAAGCCTTGTCTAGACTCAAGCTCATAACCCATGAAGCAGAACTCACACGAAAGAGTAAATCAAGTGGAAACAACTTCATATATCTTTTCATCCCTGAAAAAATATATATATAAAAAACAAAAGTCTCAGCTGATTCAGGAAATGAGTTGAGAAATAAATGCTAACAAGAAATAGAGTTTTTCAGTTATAAGGAGCTTCTGTTATAATCCATTCATAAGTTTTATTAGGTTTATAACAAATTTTAGAAATAACATTCCTTAATAGCAGAATACTACTGGACAAGGATGAAGGAACACAAGATGGCATCCTCCACAAGTAATATAAACAATGACAAAGGAGAAATTCATAATGTTAACCAGACTGGTGCACAAAAGAAAAATATCAATAAATGTGGAAAATGCAAGCTAACAGTTAAAGAGAATGATAAAGCATTAGATTGAGAGATATGTAACTGCTGGTTTCACATCAAGTGCAAGAATATTCCTGATTAGGTCTATAAGTTTATGATGGAAGAAGAGGCAGGACACCAGCTACATTGGAAGTGCAGTTTTTGCAAAAGAGGGTGTGACAAAATACTTAAATAAAATAGAAATACAATAGTTGGATTTAGACACAAGACAGATATATTGGGGAGGAAATCTCATCTTTACATGCAGCTTTAAGGGAGGAAATACTAGCAGTGAAAGAAACTGTTAAGGAAGAAATGGAAGGTAAGAGAGAAATAGAAGAGAGATTGAATTCCCTACACTAGAAACTAAGGAAGACAAAGTAAATGTTGAAAAATTTAATCAAGGTGAACTAGTTACAAAAACTACCGTGGAAATTCAAGAATGACTTGATAGGAAGAACAATATCATCATATTCAATACCAGGGAAATTCAGTCAAGTTTAAGATCTGAAGTTGTCAGGAATGATACAAATTTTCTTAATAGTATTGGTGTAGAAATTGGCGAGGAAATCAAGGATTCAGATATTGTTAAAATTACAAGAACAGGTGAGAAAGGAAAGAAGAAGATAGTAAATGGCGAGGAGAAAATGTATCCAAGACCCATAGTTATGACACTGAAAGAGGAGGCAAAGGAGAGATTGATGAAGAACATCTACAAGATACACAGTAGCCAAAATGAAGTAATGAAAGTAGTTAGAGTGAAACACAATATGTCAAAAGATGAGAGAGAAAATGATAGAAAACTAAGAGAAGAGGCAAAGAAAAAGAACTCGGAAGACAAAAAACTTGTATGTGGTTTGCGGATTCCCATGGGGAGAGGAAGGTTGTTACAATGAGGTACATGAGGAAGAGTCTGAATCAGGGAAACCAAATCAGTCAGTAAACATCTGTGATGTAAATAGCTATGTACATAATATAAATACATTGGATGTTTTGTTTAGCAATGTTTTGATTATTGATAAGCTACAAGAGTTAAAAGTTATGATATCAGGAAAAGAATCCAGATATTATATCGCTCACGGAGGTAAATCCTAAATACTCAAGACACAAAAGATACTTATCCGACTTTAAAATAGGTAGAAGGATATGAAGTCACTGAAAATAGAGCCAGCAGAGGCATGTTGATGTACATTAGAAATGGAGTGAAATATATAGAAAATGTTTTCTGAATATGGAAACATCTATGAAGCAAGGCAATCCTGAATATTGCCTAAAAGAGGAGAAATGCTCTTGTTTCTGCACCACAATGGAAGAGAGTTCTAAATCACTATTGTTGAATTTTTTTTTATTCTGAAGACCTCCAGGCTGAATGGCGGCATCTGACCTACACAATACTGCCCTCCATTCATTGATTTCATTCCAGGCATTTTATATTGTATTCAATATATTGTTTTACATTTGTCAAGCTTGTAATGTTTTGTATTGTTCTGAAAATAAAGGAAAAAAAGGAGAAAAAAGAATGGAAAGCAAGTGCAAGGGTCTAGCAATATTTTACTCTTTTTAAAATTTAACACCTGACATTTTTATAAAAAGCTCTGATTATATTAATAGAACTGTAATCGTTAAGGATGGACAGATGTTTTATTTATTCTTGTCATCAGTATTATGTTGATTTAATATAAAAAGTGTTGATGGACTGGTTTAGGGGTAGGCCCTGGAGGGCTTTCCATTTTTCTTGTATATAAAATATTATTTGTAATGTGTTATCATCATATTATGGCAGATTTTCATACAGGTATTAATTTTCTAATGTCTTGGCCTATATCCAGCTGGATATGACTCATCCTGCCAGATACCGGATATTTCGCAATATCCAGCCAGATATCATATCCAGTGCACCCCTACTCCAAAGTAAGGTATCATCTACAGGAGGGACCACAGGATGAGCTATCCCAGTAAGTCTGCCTTTTGACCTAGGACGATCACTACTAGAATCAAGTTTTCCTTTTAATCCAGCACTACTTGTACTATGAAGTGGTTCTGTATCTGGTGACAAAGCAGAGTCTGAGGAGGGTTGGTCAAAATCAAGGAATGAACATTGTGTACCACAAGACTTGGTTTCTATGGGCTGGGAATTAGACATAGAACCAGAAGCTGCTGCTGGCAATCCAGAAGTCTGTATCTTACTCGAAGGTGAAGGAGACCCTCGACCTACCTCAGCATAAGAGACAGACTGAGATGACCATAGACCCATCTTAGCAGCATATAACTTACACCTCAGTGGTGTAGTGGTTAGCATCGCTGACTACGAATCCATCAGCCCCAGGTTCGAGACCCGATAGCAGCCGGTACGCAGCAAAACCCAGCTGTTCATCCTTCCACGCAATAAAGAAAGTAGTTGGTAGATAAATGGGTACCCTAGGTGGCCTAGTGGTTAAGACGCTGGGCTGCTGATGGGGCGTGGTTCGGATTCCACGTTAAACTGTAGGTCTAAGGTGGAGTGAAAAGCTTGACCTTCATTAGAATGAACAATTCGGGTGGAAGCTAACCAAAGGTTCAGTAAATGTAACATGATTATCCACCTTTACCTTGACAATCTCTTTCTCACATATCCAATAGCTACAAACTCTAGAAGAACCTAAATGTGATCCCTTACAATTAACACAGGTATAAGAAGCAAAGTCGGTGCTACTGTAGTATGCGGTCTACCTACGATTCGGCAGTCTACCTTTTAATTATAGCTTCTTCTCTTCTTATTATTAGGTTAATTGTATGCCCTTGACGATTGGTTAGGTTGTCATGATATTTTCATTAAAACTAACGAAAATATCACGACTTAACCTAACCAATCATCAAGGGCGTACTGTAGTATGCGGTCTACATTTAAGTATGCGGTAGTAGTATGTTTAACTTCTTTAATAATTCCTTAATTGTGTAAATTAAATTATAATTCCTTTCAATTCATTTTCAATTCCTTTTAAATATTTTGAACGGTAGACCACATACTACAGCAGCACCACAAAGTCTTTCTGACAAGATCGAGTGTCATGAGACTCAGCACACTTAGCACAAGAAATTTTATTTGTGCAATTACGCACACCATGTCCAAAACGGAGGCAATGGAAACACTGCAAGAGGTTAGGATAATAAGGGTCAACATGGCACCAGAGATAGCCACAGTGAATATAGCTATTCAGGATGAGTGGCACCCCCAAAAGTAAGGACTAAAAGGCTAGTAGGAGTTTTATCACTACCCTTATTTAGTCATTGAATGCCAATTACATTCTCCAATTTCATTTCTAGTAATAGATCATCTGTGCTCATGTGAAACAATTCTGGAGCATAAATGATACCCTGAGTAGTGTTCAGATTTTTGGTTAATATGAGTTTTATCGCACTCAGAATATCAAAAGCAAATATAATTATAAAATATTAAAGCATAATTTTCTCATCATTTTTATATAAGTCACTATGCTCACAGATGCGTACTTAACAAATTATGTAAATTTGAATATTATGATATTTTTGCATTTTTTTTCCCGCCCTTCCAATATTTTGATTGGTGACGTCATGAGAACATGATATATAAGCTAGATTTTTTAAGTTCTTAGGCCTTTTAAGTTGCTAGTCTACTTCTATTAGTTTTTGATAGATGTTTGTGGCAATGACATGTGAATGGTACGAATATTATTTTGAGGATTTAATATACTCTAGGCTAGGTTAGCCAGGGTTAGGCTAGGTTAGCCAGGGTTAGGCTAGGTTAATTAATACCAAAATATATTTTCCTAGTAATATTTGATGTGTTTTGCTTAGATTTTGACTTCCATTTCCCTTGAAAATGAGCCAAACTTCAAAGTACTATAACTTTGTTGGACTATAACTTTGTTGGATCTCATTTCCGACGGAAATGGAGGTCATATTTGAACAAATCACATCAAATACTACTAGAAAAATATATTTTGGTGTGTAAAATGACTGAGTTACTTAAAACATATAATTACCAGATTTTTCACAATTGAGACTTCTACTAGCACATTAAGAAAAGTAGTGGCATTCAAAAGGGCCCTAGTTTGAGCTGCATTGAAAGTATGGACTAGCAAGCTACCAGAATGGCAGTAGGTGACAGACCTTACAGGTCTACCACAAATACATTCAATGGATTTTTTAATTCCAAAAGGGTTTAGATGGGTGAGGGTTGTAGAGCCTTTACTCGCCACATACAAGTAACAGACATGATCAGGAGTCAAAGTAGGTTGAGAAATCTTATAGGCAATGAGGAGCCACTCATAGAATCTGAGGATGCATCTATTCTATCTATTCTATGAGCCCCATAGGAAAATCTTGAACAGCTTTCTCCGTCTGACTGATAACTTCACTCAAATCCATTAGGTCCCCATCAAGTGCAGTCGAGCTATTTTGGTCATGCATGTCAATTATAAATAGATATAGTGTGTAACTAACATATTTGTGGATAGTAGCCTATTATGACTTTGATCCTCTGGATCCAGAGATTCTATCTTTAGTTTGAAATTGATAATTAATTAGTTTTAAATTTATACTTAATTGGTTTTGTAAAAATTGGTTATTGCCAATGTACAGGTAGTTTTTACATAGTGGAGCCACCTCGATGGGCCGAAGTGGCCCCTAAGTGTGCCCACTATAAAAATTTCGTATGTTCTTATTTTTACACTTTTTGATGGCAGTACAGTTTTTCAACTTATCACCCATGCCTAACCGACGCAGAGAAAAGTCGGGCCAAGGCCAAAAGCCTAAGCCCAACCACCAACCTCACAATAGAAAAACAGGCAAAGCCTGACAGTGAAGAGGCCCAAGTTCTAGGGTGGCCAGACGTCCAGCTTTTGAGCACTCTGTCCTTAGGGTGGCCATTTCCAAATTTCCAAAAAGGAGGAGACTGCGTATGTGGCCGTACGTTAACATATATATATAATATATATATGATATATATACATGTTAACGTACGGCCACATACGCAGTGTCCTGCTTTTTAAATGAACACCCTAGGCCCAACACACCACAAATAGTGCAAATGGGCAAAAGCTAAAGTAATAACCGAAAGCTAACCAGCAATAAATAAATAAGACAAACGTAATAAGACCAACACTAGAAAGCAAAAGTCAATTCACTGGATCACAGCTAACACGTCCAACATCATCAAACAAAGTCGACTCCTTTTTTCGTCTCTCTATTTATAACTCCACATGACTAATTTGTCTAAGCTGTTCGGTAACTATAGCAACCTATAGCTTCCAGAATGTTCGAGAAAGATGATAATGAAAACCCACTCCAATAGACAGAGTTTATTTCCACAACAGTTTCGATATATATTATGTGCATTTGGGTAATAGATCCCACAGCTCAACACAAGTGTTGTGAGATATAGGGAGGCAGCTTGGGTTAGGGGATACTCTCTGTCTTTACACACCCCATTTAAAGAGATTCCTCTGCCGAGCGGTGCCCCTCATAGTACTGTAAGGTATTGAAAAGCTCATGATCTGCACTTGCCCCACAAACACCTTTAAATGGGAGACCCAAAATGGGTGCACACACATTTCTACATTACTATACAGTCTTTACAGCCACACGTACACTTTTCCTCTTAAGTATATATATTGTAATCAGGGGCGGATCCAGGAATTTAAGCAGAGGGGGGTCCAGTCTTGGTGGGGCTCGTTACTGATATGTCCTCGGCCGCGAGCGCCAAGGGGGGTGTCCCCCCCCTCGGTAGGAAATTTTCATATTTGAAGATAGCTTTAGATGTATTTGAAGTACATATATTCCCGTTATCAAAATCCTGCTTCTTCACACACCCAGGCCAGGTCTGAAATGTCTCAGGATCGGACATAAACTTTTTTTTCTTTATTCTTTTTAAGGAAATTAATTTTGTGGCAACCGGGATACATGTACCTTAAGCCATTTTAAATCTTCAGGTCTTATTTTTCATATATAGGAGCAAACAAACGCCGCGGATGTTTCTGAATGAACATTCGGACCACTTTGTTCGAAACCTCATAATCGAAAAATCGTTGGTCACCGTGAGCAGGGGGGGGTCCGGACCCCTCGACCCCCCCCCTGGATCCGCGCCTGGTAATGTATATGGTTGTAAATTGTGACTTGGTCCGCAATTGATATGGACCGTGACTTATTTTTGGTTGGCAAGGTACTGGTATTGATGGGTACCGTAATGAAATTGACTGGATTCTTTGGATCTGATATAGTATTTGCATGTCAGTTATAAATAATGTTTGTGATCTCCTGGATATAGAGTGTAACATATTTGTGGATAGTAGCCTATTATGACTTTGATCCTCTGGATCCAGAGATTCTATCTTTAGTTTTAAATTGATAATTAATTAGTTTTAAATTTATAGTTAATTAGTTTTATAAAAATTGGTTGTTGCCAATGTACAGGCAGTTTTTTCATAGTGGAGCCACCTCGATGGGCCGAAGTGGCCCCTTGTGTGCCCACTATAAAAATTTCTTATGTTCTTATGATGCCCACTGGCATCCTCTTCGGGTGGCTACAGAAAAACGTTTTTCTGTAGCCACACGAAGAGGATGCCAGTGGGCATCGAAACTGTTGTGGAAATAAACTGTCTATTGGAGTAGGTTTTTATTATCATATTTTGACGTTCACGTAGAAAAGTGAAGTTTTTTGCATTTGTTCTAGAAAGACTTGCGCAGGGCATCGCGGAGGTTAGTATTAGTCAGTGGTGGGCACCGTTAACGAAAAAGTTAACTTCGTTAACCGCTAATCCGTTAACCAAAAAGTTAATTTCGTTAACCGTTAATCCGTTAATTCGTTAAACATGTAACGGAAGTTACCGATAAACCGTTAACGTTAACTTTTATTATAAAAAAAATGAAAAACACAATATATATATAATTTAATTTTCCCTCTTCTTCTCGTTCTCCATTTTGTCCATGAGATGCATGTTGCCCTTCATGAAAATTAGCATATCAAAGTTTTCATCAGACAGGGATGATCTCTTGGCCCTCAGGATGTCCTTGCCCATAGAGAACAAACGCTCCACTGCAGCACTGGAGGGGATGGCTGTGTTGAACTTGATGAACAAGTCCACCAACACTTGCTCACCCAAGAAGGCAGCATCTGTCAGCAAGTCCTTGGAGTTGGTCTCCAGCCAGGTCTTGACCAAGTTCTGGGCCTTGCCCTTGAGTGACCTGTGGCTTCTGCTGCTCTCTTTTGTCTGGATGACAGCACTGAAGAAGTCATCCTCCTCCTCCTCCTCGTTGTTGCTGCCCACTTCGTTGGATGTGGTACCTAGAAGTACCGCCAGGACATAAAGGGTTAAGGTGAAAACGCTCCCATTGTAAGACATCAATTGACTTAATTTATGTCATCAAAGTGACATGAGAATTGAAATCTTACCTGATCAGTTTTATGGTTCTTGAAATGTATCAAGGAGACTACTAATAAGGTACTCACAGACATATTATAAATATACATGACTTACTTGACAACGATTATTTTTAAATATTCACTAGCACAAACATGTTGCGCAAGAGACAGACTGCAAATGAAACGAATGTAGTTATTTGTTGTAATTGTTACATATATATTATTGAAAGTGCCTTAAAATGCTCGTGATATTTCTTGAAAGAAGTTGAAACATTCAACTCAAATGGCAAATCTTTCCGCCTGATTTTACAGTCGACCATGTTTTGCTCAAACCAATGCCATAAATAACTACCATATTTGGTAAGACACAAATTGTGGCGACGGAAACAAATATATCGCCTGATTTTGCACTGCGGAAATGGAAATTCGTTCATCACTATTAACAGTGGCGGATTAATTGCGCACCTGCTCAGCACTGAAAATAATAGAAACTTTTAAACGTTTATTTATGAATTTTTTGGGTTAACGGACTTGAGTTAACGGAAGTTAAATGTAACGGAAGTTAATTAGTCCGATAATGATTTTCAAAGTTAACTTAAAAGTTAAATCGTTAACGAAAAAGTTAACTTCGTTAATTAACGATTAACGGATTAACGGTTTGTGCCCAGCTTTGGTATTAGTTATAGGCTGACCATACGTACCGTTTTGAACGGGACAGTACCTTTTGTTTTATATTTCCTGGCCGTCCCGTCGTTTTAATAAAAATGTCAATTTTGTCCCGGTTTATGTACTTACTTTTTCATGAATACAGAATATTACATAACCCCGTCCCTTTTTTGCCATCCCAATGTCCCGTTTTTGTCTCAAGGAAATATGGTCAGCCTAATTAGTTAGAGATATGGCGGTATCTGACGTCATTGTGGAAGGTTGCACATATAATATATATACATCTGAGTTTTACAAGGTATGTATTTATATTTTTAGTTTTTTATTTATTTTTATAAGAAAGTTGAGTTATTTAGATGGAATATAAAACATCTTACAAAAGATGTTGAATAAAGCATTACGCAATTGACATTACTTATAACTTTATAAGTACATGTAATATATATAAGTACATGGGAAATTTTTATAGTGGGCACACTAGGGGCCACTTCGGCCCATCAAGGTGGCTCCACTATGTAAAAACTGCCTGTACATTGGCAACAACCAATTTTTACAAAACTAATTAATTGTCAATTTAAAACTAAAGATTGAATCTCTGGATCCAGAGGACCAAAGTCATAATAGGCTACTATCCACAAATGTTACACTCTATATCTATTTATAACTGACATACAAATATATCAGATCCAAAGAATCCAGTCAATTTCATTACGGTACCCATCAATACCAGTACCTTGCCAACCAAAAATAAGTCACGGTCCATATCAATTGCGGACCAAGTCACAATTTACAACCATATACATTACAATATATATACTTAAGAGGAAAAGTGTAGGTGTGGCTGTAAAGACTGCACAGTAATGTAGAAATGTGTGTGCACCCATTTAAAGGTGTTTGTGGGGCAAGTGAAGATCATGACTTTTTCAATAACTCACAGTACTATGGGGAGCACCGCTCGGCAGAGGAATCTCTTTAAATGGGGTGTGTAAGGACAGAGAGTATCCCCTAACCCAAGATGCTGCCTCCCTATATCCCACGACACTTGTGTTGAGCTGGGGAATCTATCACCTAAATGCACATAATATACAGGGGTTGGACAAAATAATATGACCTTGATAAATGGCGGTTTTTATTCTTAATATGGAGTTGGTCCTCCTTTAGCGGCAATAACAGCTGCAATGCGTCGGGGAATTGATTCATACAGCTTTTGGACAGTGGCTAGAGGAATCCTGAGCCATTATTCGAGCAAACCCTGCTCCAGTTCCTCCAAAGACGCCGGCGGTGGGAATCGGCTTCTGACCTGCTGCTCCAACTGACACCACAGATGCTCGATAATGTTAAGATCCGGGGATTGTGGAGGCCAATCCAAACGTTCTACTTCACTAACATGCTCTTCAAACCAGTTTTTAACGACCCAGCGGTGTGGATTGGTGCATTATCATCCTGGAAGACGGCGCCGCCATTGGGAAACAGCGTTTGGACCATGGGATGGACCTGGTCAGCCAATATTGACAGATAGACCTGGGCGTTAACCCTACCATGCAGTACTACAGCTGGGCCAAGAGTATTCCACGATATTGCTGCCCAAACCGTCACAGATCCGCCTCCATGCTTAACGGTTGGGATCAGGCAGTCGGGGTCATAAGCATCTTTAGGCTGTCTCCAGACGTAAACTCGACCGGAACATGGAAATAGCGTAAAGGAGGATTCGTCGGAGTAGACTACATTCTTCCACCGGTCCATTGACCAATTCTTATGGTCATTACACCATTTTCTGCGCCGCTCAATGTTGATGTGCGAAAGGAAGGGTTTGGCAATTGCAGCCCTCCCATGGTATCCAGCTCCATGGAGCTCGCGACGTACAGTTCTGGTCGATACCGGGCTTGCAAGATGCTGGTTAAGCTCTGCAGTCACTTTTGGAGCTGTGGTCTTATGGTTCTTTGTCACAATGCGCTTTAGCACCCGGCGGTCTCGATCACACAGCTTCTTCTTCTTGCGTCCACTATTGCATTTGTCGGTGCTTGTCTTTCCATGGTTTTGGTATGCAGACATGACCATAGAGACAGTTCCTCTGGATACATTGAACATCTGAGCGGTTTTCGTCACCGATGCACCAGCCATCCGCGCTCCGACAATTTGCCCTCTTTGGAAGTCTGACAGTTCTTTCATAACTGCTAATTCATAATTCACTCAGATCTGTAAAAACAACGTGAGGGTTATAACATGACGCTCTCTGTTACGCATTTAAATAGGTTTGCCAGTCATTTGACCGTTTACTTTGTGTCTGAGCAGTCCGTAAAAATAACCGGTGAAATCGGCGGGTGTTCATATTATTTTGTCTAACCCCTGTATATGAAATAAACTAGTACCATTCATGCAATAAAAATGGGCTTAAACACTATTACCAGATGTCCCTTGCAGATATCAAACTATCCAACCTTCTTTTGAAAGAATCAAGTGTATCTGAAGTCACCACTTCTCCTATCAGACTGTTCCAAAACTTAATTACTCTGTTTGTAAAACTATGTTTTCTTAAATTTGTTCTACATCTTGGCTTAAATAATTTCATGCTATGACCGCTAGTCTGGTTATTGTGATCTTTAATGAAAAGAGACTCAAAATCTATCTTATCCAACCCTTTTATCATTTTATACACCTCTATCATATCACCCCTTAACCTCCTCCTTTTTAATGAGAACATGTTTAGATGCGCCAGTCTTTCCTTATATGTCAATTGTCTTAGAGATGGGATCATTCTTGTTGCTCGTTTCTGTACTTTTTCCAGTTTTTCAATATCTTGTATCAAATAGGGACTATTAAATTGAATACAGTATTCGAGGAGGGGTCTCACATATGAAATGTATAGTTGCTTTATAATATTGGGTGATTTGTATTCACTGTGTCTCTGCATGAGATTGAGTCTAGCATTTGCTTTATTTCTGATTACCGGCATACAGTGATTTGAGAGTTTAAGTTCATTTGTCACAGTGACACCCAAGTCTTTCTCTTTATCATCATTTTTAATCCAAATTCCATTCATATTGTATTCAAATTCTGGATTTTTTGGCCTAATATGCATAACCTTGCACTTATCAACATTAAATTTTATCTCCCACTTATCTGCCCAGGCTGTTACTCTGTCTAAGCCTTTTTGTATTGTCATTGCTCCTGCTACTGACTTAACATTATGGCCTAATTTTGTATCATCAACAAATTTTGAGGTTTTACATATTATGTAACAGTAACGCAAATACATTTTGTTCCTTTCGTGTCCATTTTTTCATTTTCCATTGTAATGTGTTCATATGGTCTCATAACAAATAAGCTTTGCTCATGCAAGCACCAGGTAAAGCATTGAAAAACGTTGTAGTCACACTCAAGGTAATCTGAAATCGCTGTAATCGTACTCGTACTCGACGAAATCTGAAATCGCTGTAATTGTACTCGTCTTCGCTTACTCCCAAAAGTCTGTACTTGTATTCGTAGTCATACTCCTCCAATTGCAAAATTTTGGTATTCTTTCCACCTCCAGTTGTGATCTGTTTTTCTTCAGTTGCTAAGTTACTGAGAAATTCCTGCCAGAGAAATACACTGGATCAAGCCAGGAGCTCCCCATCACGCCAGATGGATGGCTGTCATATTGTATACGAATAAAATGTTATCATTTTCAGACAAAGCTGGATATGATAATGTTACAATAAAAAAGCTGGAAAGAGTATGCTTGTTTACATCGCTGAACTAGGTTAGGTTAGGTTAGGTACTATGGTAATGTGCTGTCGTGATCTGCTCTTCTTCATATCATTAGGTTAGGTACTATAACGGCCACTGCTACTGTTGCCCCTAGTTGGGAAAGAGTAGGGTTGCCAGACGTCCCGTATTTGATCCAAAAATCCAGCGTCAAAATCCAGCGTTCAAAATGTCTGCCAAAAAAAAAATTTTCAGCAAATTTTTTAGGGATGAATTGATTTAGAATTTCAATATTATGTATAATAATTTCAATTTATTCACGATGTTTAATTGTTAAATATTATTGTAATAAAATTTTTCTAGTTTTGTTTGTTGCAACCGTTGAAGAAATATACAGTAGTTTTAATTTGAAAAAAAATTTGGTCTTCAAAGAAAAAAATTTTGTCCCGCTTGGTCACCTCACCACAGGATGATAGGCAGATATGCAACGTAGGAAAACCAACCTTATTAAGTTGTCCCTGACTCAGGAAGGTTAGAATACAGTGAAAGATTAAAGGAATTGAATATGTTTAGTTTTGGGATATACTGTTTGAAGAGAGATATGGTACAGATGTTCAAAATGTCCTGAGCATTGCACAATTTAATTAGAAATTAGATATACAGTAAATAAGTTATGTAAATTACTTAGGTAGCTCTATAAATAATTTGAAATGGAGTTGGAGTCATTCGCCTAACTCCATGTACAGTAGCAGCCATTAAGGCCATATCTTCCGGAGGAGTTTCTGATCGAAATTCGTAAATAGTGTTATAAAATATAATAATAACTGCAAAGTCTCTCTGGACCTCGTTTCATTGATGAGGTGTCATACTAAAACCCTTTTCTTTTCGCCCAAAAAAGTCATATTGCTTCACTGTCTTGAAGTCAGATTTGTGGACGAAGTGAACGTGGCAACTTGAGTTTGTGACATTATATGCAAACAAAACTCATTAGGCCCACTCTTGGCTTGGTCTAATTTGTAGTTTAAAGGCTGAAGACTGACCCATTCGTCTGGACACTCAAAACAAAGCATCAGGGTCCTAACTTCAGGCTTCTTAAATTGTTTCATAATTCATCTCACAATAAGACAGAATAAGATCTAAAGTGTTGCCTCGGTTTGAGCTCACCAACACCTGAACTATTCAAGACCAATATAGGCCCAAAACTGCAATGATACAAGGCCAATTCCTTACTTAACATATAAATCGTAAATTTAATGTAGCATAGTATCTAAACATATTTTTTTATTATTATTATTATCATTATTATATATGTATCTCAATAATGCAATGAATTCTTGAAATACCTTTGATTAATAGATCTAACAAATTAATATATCTATATTAACCATAAGATGCACAGCATGTTACAAATCTTGGCCCTAATCCGAAATTATCAGCCAATACAGACTAGTATCCAACCACTTCCACCGCACAACTAACACTTGAATGAGTTTTGTAATTTGCATGGCTCACATGGGAGGGCGCTGCGAGTTAATTTTTGTATGACTGTTCATGAATGAAATAAAACTTAATGTTGAGACTTGGTATTATACTAACATATGGAAGAACTCGAGAGTATAAGAAAATTAAAGTCGTTTTCTTTTCGTCCAACTGACAGGAAGTCAAGTAAACTCAAGAAGTTGCTGCATTCTTACTTTTACTTATTAGAGTAACTTACTTATGTAAGTAACTTTTTCTCATTAGAGGCTGATGAAATAACTCGAGGGCATAATAAGAAAATTAGAAAACAGACTTGTAGATTTCACCTACGAAAGTACTTTGTCAATCATAGAGTAGTAGATTTTTGGAATGACTTACCATATGATGTGGTGAATAGTAACTCATTAGTTAATTTAAAAAAAAATTTGGATGCTTTCATGAATAAAAGGGATAGTTTGCAAATTGCAAGTAGTGCATATTCTTAGTTTAAGTTATGTAGGCTACTTTGGTAGTAGTAAATAGTTGTATGTTAATAGAGCCGTACCAAGGCAAGGAGCTGTGCGGCCGCCCAGGGCGCCGATGTATGGGGGCCGCCAATTGTTGGTCTTAGAGCTGCCACGTAGAATGAAATTTGGATTTTTAATTAATTATGTATTATTTATGTATTAAATAATTGTATACCATATTTTTATTAATTATGTGTTTCTATCATAATCAATTTGTATATGTTTCTGAATTTAATGGGGTGGGGAGCGCATAACAGGGCGGATCCAGACCGATCTGACCGATGCACATGCATCGATCAGATCAATCTGGGTCCGCCCCTGCATAAGGAGTGCCTTGCACAGGGCGCCATCACAGGTTGGGCCATCACGGCCCTGTATTTTAATTAGCTGACATGAGATTGACGTTTTGCACAATTTTATTATTATTATTATTATAAAATATAGCTCATGACTTAGATAACTTCGATAGGCTGCAGTAGTTTCATGTTTTCCAAATGAAATGTAATGTAATGGAGTCTGATGGAAGAACTCGAGGGCATAATAAGAAAATTAGAAAACAGACTTGTAGACTAGATCTACGAAAATACTTTTTCAGTCATAGAGTAGTAGATTTTTGGAATGACTTGCCCTTTGATGTGATAAATAGTAGCTCCAGTGGCGGCTCGTAACTAAAAATTCTAGGGGTGCTGCCTCTAAGAATGGGTTGAAATAATTACTGAAATAAAAGGATGAGCATTGAGCAATGAATAAAAGTTTCAAAAGTTATTGAAAAAGTTATTCAGTGAGCTCATCCTTATATTGTTCTTGATTATTTCAATTGTAAATAAAAAATTTAGGGGTACTGCAGTTCCGCAGTGCCTACCCACGAGCAGCCACTGAGTAGCTCCTTAGTTAGTTTTAAGAAAAAGTCAGATGTTTTCATGAATGAAAAAGGGATTATAAATTGTGTAAGTAGGACCAGGTAATGTAATGAACTGTACCATTAATATATGATTCACACTGATCCAAGACACCCCTGGACATTTGTTTTAGGCCACTTGTTTCTCGAAACCCGGAACCAAATTTTAAGGGATTACGATACCTGATCTAGAAACCCTCTCTTTATATAAGAGCTTCTAGATGACATAATTGGTCTGGAACCGTATTGTATTTGACAACCCATCCAGAGACTGTCCCAAGCCATTCTGAGAAATGGGGAAGGCGTGCAGCGACGAGCCCATTGTCTGTGGTGTATTCGGCTCACCCAGTTTTCCTCTTAAAGGGAATCTATTTTCCAATTGGTGACATTATTGCCCGTCTTAGTGCCCCAGTTGGACGAAGGACATAAAACAAATCAACCAATCAATTGTATTAGACTTGAAAATGTGGTATAGTATAGGGGAGGAGAATTGCTCAAAACAACAACAAAATAAAACAAAACAAAACTTCCCACATCTGTCCCAAGTTATCAATATTCCCGCGCAAATAGATGTACCTGTTTTTGGCATCAAGATCATTTTAAATTTGAGTGGTCTACTGGATTTCGTTTAAGAGTAACTGTACTTTTGAAAACTTTGCCAAAGCTTACTCTGTAACTTAGTACGGGTATCTTTGCTACACGAGTGATAACGTAAAGCAATAATGGTCTAAAGTCTAGGTCAATTTTAATTTAAAGTCATAGATCTTCTAGCAAATGAACATTGCTCATTTGAGTAGCCTAGAGTCTTTGCTAAAATAAAGTTTATGGTCCACAGTTATAGGACGAAGACCATACTTAGCCTAGGCTTAGGTCTTTAAACATTGCATTAGCCTAGCCAGACTTCGTGCAACATTTGGTCGAGATGGGTTTTACCTCGATCAAGGCAAGATTGAGGGTACCGAGATGAACTTATACTCTGATTTAATAACTTGGGTAAAATTTTTGGGTTACATTTCATTTGGGAAACACGAAGCCATTGGGGCCTATCGAGGTTATTGAAGTAATGAGCTATATTTTATAGGCTAACAAATAAATCTTTTAAAACATCAATCTCAAGTCAGCTAATTAGTATAGAGTGCATCTGGGTAAAAGTGGGGTTAATTAATATTCGTTTTAATGTCCCTTTTGTTTTTGATAGCGTTAATTTTCTACTATTTTCACTTTTGATATGCATTCAGCTATATTTCTACATTCTTGGGAAGTCATTTTAGTAATTATTGAATGTTTTACCAACACTGAAATTAATACCCAAAATATATTTTTTGGTAAATGTACAGTATTACACCCGTCTCCCTTTTGAGGTGAAATTTATGTTTTTCCTATGGTTTTTGAAAAGTAGAGTGAAAAAGAAAATTGGCCCCCTCCATATAGATGATAAAACTATAGATGATGATCTTGAAATAACTGAAAAATTAAACAAATACTTCTCATCAGTATTCACAAATGAAAATTTAAATAATATTCTTGATCTTATACTACCAGGACAAGATAGAGAAATAAATGAATTAAGGGTAACAAAACTAGATATCTTAAAAGCAATAGATAAATTAAAAATGGAAAAATTTCCAGGGCCAGATGAAATGCATCCAATAGTCATAAAAGCTGCCAAAAAGAATATAGCACAGGCACTAGAAATTATTTTTAATAAATCATTGATATGTACTGAAATTCCAGAGGATTGGAAGAAAGCAAATGTGGCTCCAATCTTTAAAAAAGGAAATAGAAACTTGGCAAAAAATTACAGACCCATCAGCCTCACCTCCATTATTTGCAAATTACTCAAAAGTATCATTAGAGGTAAAGTTACTGAGTTCCTTGAAGAGTGCAACCTTATAAATGATAGCCAGCATGGCTTTCGAAATGGAAGGTCCTGTCTAACCAACTTGATTGAATTTTATGATGGAGTCCTATTGCATTTGGACAATAAAGAGCCAGTAGATATAGTATACTTAGATTTTGCAAAGGCATTTGATACTGTTCCTCATGCAAGATTGTTAGTAAAGTTAGAGCCCATGGTATAAGAGGTCATATAGCTGATTGGATAGAAGAATGGCTGAGAAATAGAAAAGAGAGTTCATCTAAATGGAAATAAGTCTACTTGGAGACCCGTATTGAGCGGAGTCCCACAGGGGTCTGTTCTGGGACCTCTGCTTTTTGTTGTCTATATAAATGATCTAGAGAAGGGCCTATCATGTAAAACCTCAAAATTTGCTGATGATACAAAATTAGGTCATAATGTTAAGTCAGTAGCAGGAGCAATGACAATACAAAAAAATTTAGACAGAGTAACAGCCTGGGCAGATAAGTGGGAGATGAAATTTAATGTTAAGTGCAAGGTTATGCATATTGGGCCAAAAAATCCAGAATTTGAATACAATATGAATGGAATTTGGATTAAAAATGATGATAAAGAGAAAGACTTGGGTGTCACTGTGACAAATGAACTTAAACCCTCAAATCACTGTATGGTAATCAGAAATAAAGCAAATGCTAGACTCAATCTCATGCAGACACACATTGAATACAAATCACCCAATATTATAAAGTAACTATACATTTCATATGTGAGACCCCTCCTCGAATACTGCATTCAATTTAATAGTCCCTATTTGATATAAGATATTGAAAAACTGGAAAAAGTATAGAAATGAGTAACAAGAATGATCCTATCTCTAAGACAATTGACATATAAGGAAAGACTGGCGTATCTAAGCATGTTCTCATTAAAAAGGAGGAGGTTAAGGGGTGATATGATAGAGGTGTATAAAATGATAAAAGGGTTGGATAAGATAGATTTTGAGTCTCTTTTCATTAAAGATCACAATAATCAGACTAGAGGTCATAGTATGAAATTATTTAAGCCAAGATGTAGAACAAATTTAAGAAAACATAGTTTTACAAACAGAGTAATTAAGTTTTGGAACAGTCTGACAGAAGAAGTGGTGACCAGATACGCTTGATTCTTTCAAAAGAAGGTTGGATAGTTTGATGTCTGCAAGGGACATCTGGTGATGGTGTTTAAGCCCATTTTTATTGCATGAATGGTACTAGTTTATTTCATATATATTATGTGCATTTGGGTGATAGATCCCACAGCTCAACACAGGTGGTGTGGGATATAGGGAGGCAGTATCTTGGGTTAGGGGATACTCTCTGTCCTTACACACCCTATTTAAAGAGATTCCTCTGCCGAGTGGTGCCCCCCATAGTACTGTAAGGTATTGAAAAACTCATGATCTTCACTTGCCCCACAAACACCTTTAAATGGGAGACCCAAAATGGTTGCACACACATTTCTACATTACTGTACAGTCTTTACAGCCACACCTACACTTTTCCTCTTAAGTATATATATTGTAATGTATATGGATGTAAATTGTGACTTGGTCCGCAATTGATATGGACCGTGACTTATTTTTGGTTGGCATGGTACTGGTATTGATGGGTACCATAATGAAATTGACTGGATTCTTTGGATCTGATATATTTGCATGTCAGTTATAAATAGATATAGTGTGTAACATATTTGTGGATAGTAGCCTATTATGACTGATCCTCTGGATCCAGAGATTCTATCTTTAGTTTTAAATTGATAATTAATTAGTTTTAAATTGATACTTAATTAGTTTTGTAAAAATTGGTTATTGCCAATGTACAGGCAATTTTTACATAGTGGAGCCACCTCGATGGGCCAAAGTGGCCCCTAGTGTGCCCACTATAAAAATTTCTTATGTTCTTAATGAATCTGACCTTCAAAACTGTTGGAAATGACTCATTTTTGAGATAACCCCCCTCCCCCCAGCCAGCAATCAAAAACAAGTAATTTCCGACAGTTTTGAAGGTCAGATTCGTTTAAAACATCAAAAACCATAGGAAAAACATAAATTTCACCTTCAAAATTGACCTGACCTAACCTATCCTAAATCAATTAGTCTTGTAGGTAGCCCAGGAATCACTATAAATCACAGAGCCAGGCCTAATGTACTTCTGAATGAGTGGAATGAGTGTTCCATTCCGGTACGAAAGTAATTCAAATTCGAAATGGATGGAGCGCAGTGATTGGGCAGACATGTAACGAACACACAAACGAACGTACGAACACACACTAGATACACACCAAAAAAATGTTTATATCTCGAAAATGAAGCATTTGTGACAGAAATGCTATAGAAGGAAAGTGTCTTAGAATTTTAAAAATCTACTTAATGAACATATAATAATTGCTGGATGTTAGACGGGTGTAATAGTAGAATAATACCTATTTTTCTAATGTATTTTGGGTAATTATTCGTTTTTTGACCGTCTCTCTCTCTATAATGAGAGCAAACTTTTCTGGTCAATTTTGAGATGTTCTGCACGAATCTGCCATCCGTTTCCTGTGCAACTGTGTAGTTTTCGAGATATCATCATCTCGAAGACTACGCATTTGCACAGGAAACAGATGGCAGATTTGTGCAAAACACCTCAAAATTGACCAGAAAAGTTTGCATTCGTGCTAAACACAACCTAACCTAACCCAACCTAACTAGTTATCTTATTTTGGAGGATATAGTTCTGCAATTGCAGTAAGGAAGTGATGCAGAACAGTAGAATTGTCAGGATGTTCTGCCAGGAACAAGTATTGTGCAAAATATTTCCGGTAATGAGGGCATCTGTTCCCAGCACGTAAAACCCACGATTTCACATCCTTCCACAAGCGTTCAATATTTTGCGGAATTATGCCGTGATTGGAAAAAACATCTAAACTTTTATCTTCATCCAAGCCAACAAGGCAGATTAGGTCTTCAAAATAAGTTCACAAGATTGACATGTCATGGTTCTAGAATGAAAATTACCAAACTAACAAGTAACAAAGAAGTAGGCAAAATCAAGAAAAAGCAGCTAAAAATAAACAAAGTAACCTATAGTTGAATGAAAATCTCCAAAAAAGGTAGCCAAAATAAACAAATTAACCAAAATTTATATTAGAAAGTAGAGAATATTTTTTTTATAAAGTACATTTTATATAAATTTGCCCAAGATAATATATATATATATTTTCTTACTCAGTTTTGATTGGTTATTCAATATATATTGCTGTTATAGCTAGGTCAAAAAATGAATAATAACCGTATTTTGGTGTGTTCTATTCAAATATGACCTTCATATCTTGTGCAAATAAACTGAAACAAAGTTATGAAACATTAAAGTTTTCCTATGTTTTGGTTCATTTTTGCTAGGAGTGAGGGTCATATATGAACCAAACAGACTAGGAACATATATATTAGGGTGCCACATAAAAATAATTTTTTGATTTTTAGGATGGCCCTTTGTGGGATTGTTAGGTTGGGTGAAAAAGCCCTGAATATGAAATTTTAGCCAAATTGAAGGATATTTAGGGGTTCCGCATTGACCATCTCTGGCGTACCACGTGTCAGAAGTAATGAGTTTCTCCAAGAAATTGCTCCAGCTCCAAGGGGTAAAGTAACATGTACAATGTCAATATAAATGCTATCATATACCATGGCGTAGAGGACAGTCACAGCTATATTTCCATAGCATTAAGTTTATTCCATCTCCAATATTTTTTTTA
Organism: Bathynomus jamesi; assembly: GCA_023014485.1. Lineage (NCBI taxonomy): Eukaryota > Metazoa > Arthropoda > Malacostraca > Isopoda > Cirolanidae > Bathynomus > Bathynomus jamesi. Next base: position 481,077 of record JAJOZX010001160.1, read on the forward strand.
TATTAATATTTTTGTCGCGGTTCAAAAGTTTTTTTTCAAAGTTTCACCTTAATACGTTTATGCTTTGTAATCCAAACCACACCAACCGGCAACCAGCTTATAACAACACAATACGCAACTAGCAAACAGTGCAAACACCTTAACAATATTGTTCAACATTATTTCATAATTAATTGGAATAAACTTGTCCCACCATGCCTGGGTAGCAGGATACTATTCTGTGTGTAATGTTATTAATAATACAAAATCATTAAATCAATTTCATTTTATTGCAACAAAAAACTTAATATTATTAAAATAAAAAACATTTTATTCCGTATTAATCATAGTAATATACTGAGCCTACTGGCCATATAAATCAAAATAATAACTAAGAAATAAAGTATATACGATTATACATTGTTATACAGGATTAATAGGAGTAACACCCTATAAAAATGAAGCAAATTCAAATATACCATAAAGTACTCCCAAACCCGTTAAGGATTTCCGCTGCGGGCGCTCGGGTGCTCTTTGCGGTGCTTCTCAACGACTTGCATCAAGTACTGCCGTTGCTCCTCGTCCTTGGTGAGTGCGAGATTGTAGTTCTGCATCAGCGCGACCCCTCGCTCCGCCCGGACATTGACAACGCTCAACGTAGAGACACGGCGTTTCCCCGCCAGGTAGGACGCATTGTTCGACCAGGTAGCCGGCTCCAACTCTAGGAAAGAAGTATTGATCGCGAGCCGCTCGAAAAGAAGCGTGCTGGATGTCGTGCAAAAGTCTGCGACTGTCTTTCGCTCGAGCTCCTCGGGCAGACGTCCAGGGCAATGCGCTTGGGTGGCTCCTCGGTGCCCTCGACATCCTTGATGGCCGTCGCAATTCGACTCTTCTCCTCCAGCGGAGTGTCGTCATCGAAGAGAGCGAGGGCGGCCAGGTGTTCACTCAGGTACCAGAGATGTCGTCGAAACACAGGGGAGGTAGCCTTGGACACGTCCTTGTCCACCTTGTCGTAGTCAACCAGCGCCTTGAGCATCGCCAGGTCAGTTCGAGGGGCAGCGGCGGGAAGGGGTAAACCGCCGGAATGTAAACCAGCAGCGCAAAGTTTACGAAGCGCAGGATGCCCCGGGCCTCGCGAGCCTTAATGGGGAGCTGCTGCCGGAAGAGGTGGAGCTTGATGGCGTATATCACTTTGGCCATCCACCGGGCGCGGTGGAGTGCGCCCGGTCGCATGAAGCGCACACCTCGCTGGGGGACGCCTCCAAGCGCTATGATCGCCAGCTCCAGGAGCTCTCGGTAGTCGTCCCGCGGCTGGCCCTTGGTGATGTGACCCTTGAAACGCGCGATCAGATCGTCTCGCGCCTTGAGCAGCGGCTTAGTAAGGTCTTCCTTGGAGATGGCGCTGAATTGGTCGGTGCAGACGGATTGCCAGCGCTCCTTCAGTCCGAGAACAGTTTAATGTCAGGACCAGAGGAGGGGCCCATGCACTCGATGAAGGCTTTCTCTGCCACCAATTCTAGCATGTGGTGCCGACAGGCCAGGTTCAGCAGCTGGCGGTGAAGGCCCTGCTCGATGAAGACGCAAGCGCCCGAAACGACGCCCGTGTTGGCAGCTGTCGTGTCAAAGGAGAGCCCGACGACACGATCAGCGATTCCCCAGTCATCCAACGAGTTCAGCACAGCATCTGCTTGGGCGCGACCAGTTCCAGCAGGCAGCTTCGGCACGGAGAGAAGTTTGTCGACGCCGTCGCCGGACACGACTATGGCGAGGCGATCGACCTTCTTGCCGCTGAAGTCGGAGACCATCTTCCCGTCCCAGTGAACGATGAGCGGGACACTGGGATCGAACGTCATCTTCACTTCTTTGGCGATTTCCCCTCGATGACGCAATCGCCAACCGAATCGTCTCGTGACTGAGAGCCAGTTCATCTGTGTCTTGAATATCCAGACTGGAAGCAGCTGCTTTCATGAGTTGAACGGCTCCACGGTTGCTTGTTTTGGTCCGGTCCAGTGCCGACGCTAGGTCTTGAGTCATAATGTTCTTTTTGCGACGGCGCTTTGTAGGTGGATTGGTTTCCTCTTCTGTCGAGCAATTAGGCGACGACGACGAGTTTGATGATGTAAGGGTTGCTGTTGCCAGTGATTGCTCTGATTGCTTTTGGCGTTGCCTTTCTTTGGCAGCTTCACGCGGATGCACGTTGCTCAATTCCAGTGAGGATTTTGTCACCCGGACATGACACCACGGCGACCCTTTTCGTTGAGCAAGAAGGAAGTCGCGATCCTCCTGGATGGTGATGACGGAGAGGCGTTGTCGAGAGCCACGTCAAAAATGTCATCGAGTCCCTCGGTGAAGGCCGCCCTGGCTGCCTCACCTGTGGCGCCGGACCGCTTCCGGCTGCGCTGCAGTGCCTGCCAATTGTCGTAAAGTCTAAGCAGTTTTCGCGCGGCGCTTTTGGAGGTCATGGTCGGGATTCTGGCCATAGCCCAGAAAGTATACACCTCGACGATCACATTACGCGCCGCCTCGGCTAGTTGTTTTTTTTGCACCTTATGAAACTGTATAAACCGGCGAAGCACTTCACCATTTGAAGGTAACCTGTTTCCCGTTAGGGGGCTTGGGTTGGCGTGTCCGATTAGCCATATCTCGGTCTTGGATCTCAGTGAGCTTGCGGTAGCCATCACGAGATGATCACGCGTTGAATGCGTGAAGGAGACTGATTGACTGAAGACTGTGACAGTGTGACTCACCACACTAACCCGGCGTTGCGCTGTTGCCAGATCTCAATGCTGAAAAGTAGTGAAAATATATACAATGAGAAGCAAATATTAATTATAAATATTTAAATTTATGAAATGCATAAATTATAGCAATATATATGCAGGTTGGTGGCTGGTTTAAACCATGGTTTAAACCATTTAAAAAAACATGTTTTTCTGGGTTTTTTGTTTTTTTATAATTTCAATTTTTACAACACAAATTATTTAATTCATAAACTAATAGCTCTAAAACTAAAACTTATATTTATATTGATAAGACCTAAAAACCATCAGTTCAGGGTAGCCTAGTATGTACGGTAGTATATAATATAGCTACCTTGCACTAGCAGGCCTATTTAATAGTGGCATTGCACATAAAAGGATTGAAGTTACCTGTATCAATTACATTATAAACGCATGTAGCTACAAATATAAATGTTATTAGGTTTATTTTCATTTTTGTGAAGTTAGCACTTCTTACATCTAACATCTTCCAATTAAAAAATGAGACAGTCAGCAATTCTAATTTCTGAGTACCAGTACCTAATTGAGTTATCTGAGTTTTTTTTTAAAAAAAAAACATTGTTTTTTGTTTTTTTCAACCCTGTATATCTGTAATAGTGCCATGGTTACAGGTTTCCCAGATAAATCCATTATTTCGAACACACGGTACAACAGAAATGGTCGATGCGGAACCTCTAAATGTACTTCGATCAGGCTCAAACTTCATATTTAGGGTTTTCTCATCCAACCAAACAATATGACTAAGGGCCATTTGAAATTTCCAAATTCTGAAAACTGCCCCTATAGAGTGTGGCACCCTAATATACAGGGCTATTCAAAATAATTCACCTGATTTCAAATGAGAATATTTTTTAATGTTACAAATACAGTGATTTGTGATACATCAACCAAAAGAAAAACTGTCCAAATTTTGTGTCTCACCTCATAAATGCTCTATGACTTCCCCTAGTTACACGAGCAATGTCGACACGATAGTCGAATTCCTCCCATACTCGCTCCAGCATGTCCGTTGTCACTGACTCTACGGCATAGGGTGCATTAAACGCCCCATGATTTTCAAAAAGTTGTTGGATTTTAATGTCTATTCCCTCAAATGTTACACTTGTTGGTAGAAGTATGTATGCAAAAAATAAATCAAACCGGAGGTGGTCCTGGGTGGCCACCGGCCACTTTTATATATTTAGTAGTGATGCACCGAATATTCGGTATTACTTATAATACTAATATACAAATATTCGGTATTACTATACTTACATTGATTGAAAGTTGAAAATGTATAAAACACAACGCCAATGTCACTACTCCAACTTTGCTCGTTTCCGCAAATTTGGCCTCGCTTTGCGGTCACATTCAACCACTTGAAGAAGATTTTGGAAGTGGTCTTCTCCTCTTGCAGCTGAGACAAAATCAGTTGTGAGCTTTACTGCTCTCTCCGCAGGGTCATTCACAACATTTAACCCATCCACAATGGACTTGGCTGCCTTGAAGTGGTCATTGTTCTGCCAATTGTCAACATCCTCTGTTAGGAAGGTCATATCCAGGTGAAGAAGGTTCACTGTAAACCATGAGTCCTCGTTCACAAGATCAGCCAGGGTTGTCGCTTCTGTAATTTTTGGAAATGATGGTTTGCCATATCCAGAACCGTAGCGGTGTTTTGGAGTGCTTGGCATTTCATCTGGTTGTATGGCCAGTAACATCTGCAAGGGCACGATGCTCCTTTTGAGGTACTGCATTGCTGAACAGTGCCAAAACAACCAGTTCTGGGGTTAAATACCACAAATGTCTATCAAAGGCTTTCACAGCGCTGACTGAAATGATTGAGTTGACAGCTTTATAGTTGAGCAGAGTCTTGTATAAGCACAAATCAAACCATGGGGCATTTGAAGCAGACTGACATATGAGCCACCAATCACAATAAATATAAACAACAAAAACAACAAACTCCTTCAGTTTTTCCTGTTGATGTTGTGTTGTTACAGTTCCTCAAGGTAGTACAGAAATTTGCTCTTCAAGTAGGCATATTTTGATGGAATAAAGAATCTTTGACATCCACCTTGCTTTATGCATGGCCCCAGGTCTGTGGAGTGTTCCTTGTTTTGTGACATCATCATCGAGGACTACCTGGCAGAGTTGTGCCATTTCCTTGTAGTCTTCCCTACAGTATGAAGCGCTTGTGCGGATTGTGCTTAAAACCTTGTTTTTGCAGGATAAAAGCAGTTGTTGTGCATCGTCATTGTACATTGAAATGTCAATTTTGGTTAAACTTTCATCCTTTGCATGCGATATGCGTTCCCAATTCTTCTGGAATCTTTGGAACAAAGATGCTTCTGGAGACTTTGATGTCTCAATTTTGAGAGCGTCAAACACATGATCCAGGATTACCTCTCCAACATGATGGCGACATGCACACCACAGAAGAGCACGGTCCAGTTTTGATTGAATGGTAACACAGGCAGCTGTAACGTGTCCAGTGTTTGATGCTGTTGTGTCAAAACATAAGTTGACAACTGACTGTTTGCACTTCCATGAATGTAGAAACGTGTAAGTGTGCTCGGCAATGATGTCACCTGATGACATATCACTTCCACGAGGATATCTAGCCACTCCCAGTAGCTTTACATCAGTGGCATTCCCAACCAACACTGGCAATCTTTCTTCCTTGCCATTCTTGTTTGTGAGCGTATGCATCTGCTTGCCATCCCAGTGAAGTGTTGCAGCTGTTGGGGCGATCCAATTTTCTCGAATATCTTTGGCGATAGCACTTGTTATTGATCGTCGAGCCTTATCAGCAGTTTAATATGACTTGGCCACATGACGTGGATCACCTCCTGCCTCTTGAATTACAGCTTCGGTGAGCACAGCCTGTTGAACAGGAGTTATGTTTAGTCGAGTAGCAACAGACACGACTGAAGGCCTTTTCAGAATATCATGAGGAATAAAGGCAGACGTACCTGCATATGTTGATCTGTGGTGACTACGCTTCCTTTGAAGCTCTGGAATCGCCTCTTCTTCAGTTTCTTCCAAGCTATCTGCAGAGGCACTATCATCAGAGCATACAGAACTTTTCATCTCTTGTACACTGGATGATTCATGACGTTCTCGTCTTGAAGCTTCCGCTAAGATGCGTTTTTCTTTTCTACGATCTTTATCAGCTTTCTTCTTGTCAACACTACCAAATGAGGCTACTCTGTCAGATTTCATTGACTCTAAAAATGCTCTATCTTCCTCATTCTTAATGTTTGTCATTGCATCTTTTGTCCATACACCAAAGGTCTTATCAAGACGTTCATTCATGGATTGCAACTTAGCCAAAGTGTTTGGAGATTCTCTGCGAGAAACAGGTATTTGACGCAATTTGTTATTGTCATTAAGAAGGTCAAGTATTAGTTTGCAGCATTGATGGTCTGAAAGCATAGGAATATTTGCTTTAGTGTAGAATGTTTTCAGCTGGATAAGGACTATGCTGGCAGATTTCCATTTGAGTGGCTGTGTTTGTTTGCCTTCACATATTTCTTTCTGGATGTGCCACATCACGCATCGAAGAACCTGCCGGCAAGTTGGGAGGCGGACTCCTGTCAATGTACCATCTCCTTCTGTAAGAGCATTGCCAAGACCAAAAATGGCACTTGCTAATCTGGTCTTCTTAGCTTCCATTGTTACAGCTTCCATTGTTTCTGAAAGACAATAAAGGATATTATTAGACTATAAGTGAAGTTTCGTTTATGGTACATGTTTTATGTAAATCACCCCTTTAGGGTGTATCAAACACCCTTAGGTTCTTGGATTTTAATGTCTATTCTCTCAAATGTTATGTAAATCACCCCTTAGCAACTCTATATTAAAAGAAACAATGTAAGTAGTCAACTGGTTTGTAAATAAAAAAAATAGATATTTTTACATAGCGTGGCCCCTGAAAATTGCGCGAAAATATAAAAGTGACCGGTGGCCACCCAGGACCACCTCCGATTTAATTAATTCTTGGCATACACACTTCTAGCAACAAGTGTAACATTTGAGAGAATAGACATTAAAATCCAAGAACCTAAGGGCGTTTGATGCACCCTACTACGGCAGTAACAATGCGAGTTCGGAGCTCATCCAAAGATGTGGGCAACGATACCACTGACGGATGCTCTGCGCACCCGGTGGATCTGTTCTGTAACGTCGATGAAACTCATGTTGCACTGTGACTACCGATTTACAGCTCAAAAACTGCAACACACAAAACGCCTTTTGCTGTGTGGACACCATTTTCACACTGACTGTTTGTTGCTAGGCTAGGCCATGGCGTGACTTTGGAGCCCTCTCGCGGTGATCTTGTAAAACTTGGAGATTTCCTCTTTCATGTGGTGTATGCCCAGTTGATGCATGGTTGATAGGTACGGAAGTATTCTCAGTTGAAATCGGATGAATCATTTTGAATAGCCCTCTATATATATGGTAATTGTTACTTTTCAGCCCAGACTGCTATTTCCCATGAAACCTAGGTTTTTCTCTTGGTTTTTGATGTGATTCATGCGAATCTGGGTAATTATGTGTATTGAGTAACTCAGTCATTTTACACCAAAATATATTTTTCTAGTAGTATTTGATGTGATTTGTTCAAATCTGACCTCCATTTCCGTCGGAAATGAGATCCAACAAAGTTATAGTACTTTGAAGTTTGGCTCACTTTCAAGGGAAATGAAGGTCAAAATCTAACCAAAACGCATCAAATATTACTAGGAAAATGTATTTTGGTATTAATTAACCTAAACTAACATGAATATGTTATTACATTATCATTTGTATAATTTAGGTCTCGGGGGGTACGGGGGTGGATCCCCCGTAAAGATCATGCATGACAAATTGATTGATATTTTAGCATTGGAAATTCAAAACTAAAAAATATAAAACCCTATACCGATCAATTTGTGATGCGTGATCTTTATGGGGGCTCTGCCCCCGTACCCCTGAGACCTAAATTATACAAATGATAATGTAATAACATATTCAATATTTCTATTGCTCGGGAGTCATTAGAATGCACTTTGTATATTAAATCCTCAAAATAATATTTGCACCCTTCACATGTCATCGCGACAAACATCTATGAAAAACTAACAGAAGTAGACTCATGTTCTCATGATGTCACCAATCAAATATTGGAAGGGCGGGAAAAAAATGCAAAAATGTCATAATATTCAAATCTACATAATTTGGTAAGGATGCATCTGCGAGCATAGTGACTTATATGAAAATGATGAGAAAATTATGCTTTAATATTTTATAATTATATTTGCTTTTGATATTATGAGTACGATAAAACTCGTATTAACCTGAATCTGACCTTCATTTCCGTTGGAAATGACCATCAATATTTGGGAACCTGTGGGGAATCGTTTTTTTGGGGAGTGAAAAACTCGTTATTTCCGACGAAAATGAAGGTAAGAATGTCATGAAACACATCAAAAACCGTGAGGAAAACCTAACCCCTAACCTAACCTAACATGAATATGTTATTACATTATCATTTTAGTGTCAGAAATTCAAAAATAAAATATATAAAACCCTATACTGATCAATTTGTGAAACATGATCTTTATGGGTGCTCCGTCCCCATAGCCCTGAGACCTAAATTATACAAATTGGACACACTACATTTAAAGGGAGAACACCATGCGATTCTGAATTTGAACTGAAAACAGGAGATGAATGAGGAACCAGATTGGTCGGTGATTTGCTGGATTAGGTCATGTGACGAAATAGAGGCCTGTAATTGGCTACCTCAAAAATTTTTACATAGTTCGTTGCTAGATGGTGCCACCTCCTGTTATGGTGGTGATAGAATGCGCATTCAAAAAAAAAATTTTTTTCAGCAAAATAACTCGTAAACTAAATATTTGCGACGGAAATGTTATTGATAAATGTTTTGTACCTGTTGAGACATTAATTTAGAACCCTCTCAAAATTGTCGGGAAACATTCTGGGCTGAAAAGTAACTACTATATATATAATATATATGTAAAGAACGACGCTTGTATAGAAGAACATTCCACACGAAATGAGGAGAAAGAATGAAAAATGAGGTAACCACCCGGGAATCAAACCTGGGATCTTCCGATTGCTGGTCAGATATGCTAACCACTACACCATGGGCCTCGATTAATCAGATGTCGTAATTCCCCTACATATGAGCAGAAACCAATGCCCTGAGGGGGCACCTCCCGCATGTCGCACATATATATATATATATTTTAACTGCAAACAACACACACTATAATTAATGTAAAGAATAGCGCTTGTATAGAAGAATGTTCCGCAGAACGTTCTTCTATACAAGAGTCGTTCTTTACATTAATTATACTGTGTTGTTTGTAGTTAAAATGTATATAATATATATATATATATTAGTGTCCCAATTTTTTTTGTTCCTGAAGTTTGTCATGCACACCCCCCTAATTTCTTCCACTCGTGAAAACATGCCAGCAAGATGAATTTCATTCGTGTTCTTTAATTTTAAGGGTCCCCTCAAACCATGTGTTACTATTGCTGAATGGCTACTCTCTACCTTATACTAATTGTAGCATATTTCTTTTCAGGTTATGTATACAAGAAAGCAGGAGACTGTGTGGTTGGTGGGGGTATTGCGAAATGAACCCCTGGGAATGCTGTGTCAACTCCCGACAGTGGGAGATGTTCTTCGATGTCTGTTGTTCTTCACTCGGAAGAAAAAAACGTCCATGGTGGAAGCTGCCAATGTGGTAGCTGATGAGGTTATGGTGGTGTGGGCTCGGGCATCTATTCTGACCTCCCACAAGCCCAAGTGCATCGAGAGGATCAAGGCCCTCTCCACGGACTACGAGAAGGTTGCCAGAAATCGAAACTGTGGGGGAGAGAAGCAACTGGAGCGGGAAAAGGGATTCCAAGCCAACCTGAATACACTGTTCGAAACAGCTCATGCCAATGCCATGAAACTCATCAAAGTCCCTGAAGATCGAGACTTTCTGAATGACCAGCGAACCGTGCAGAAGATGTACATCAGAGGAGAGGACCTGGAGTTTGCTCGCAGGGCAGCGGAGTGGGAGAAACGCCGAGCAGCTGAAGAGAAGAGGAAGAAGAAAAGCCGCGAAGAGATGGACTCACTGCAAGCAAAAGGAACGGTGAAAAGTGGGTCTTCTTCTTCTTCTTCGGAGTCCATGGCTGAAGCATCCAATGATGATGTCCAATATTCCTCTCCTGGTCCTTCGGCTCCTCGATCCGCTCCCAAGGACGGCCAAGTGTCGGCAAGGAGGATCATCCAATATCCCAATTTTGCTGCAGCCCTGGATCGAACTGGAACCTCAGTACGCCAAGCGATGCACATTGTGGCTCCAGCACTCGCTGCTGCGGCAGTTGAGTTATCCTCAGTCACCTTGTCCAAATCAAGTCTTCACCGTTCATGGCAGAAGTCCAGGAAGAACTTGGCAGCCGGAATCAAGACCGAGTTCAATCCTGATACGCCGCTTGTCATCCACTTTGATGGCAAACTCCTCCCTGGTTCGGATGGAGGGAAATTGGATCGCATACCAGTGCTGGTCAGCGGGAAGAATCTTGAGAAGTTGTTGGTGATCCCAAAAATCCCTGACAGCACAGGACAGCGGATGGCTGGAGCTGTTCTGAAGGTGCTGGATGATTGGCCGCAAGTTCAACCATGGATTGCCGGTCTCTGCTTCGACACAACAGCGGCGAATACCGGTATTCACAGCGGCGCTTGTATGATTATCCAGGACCAAATGGACCGCCACGTTCTTTTCCTGGCTTGCAGACACCACATGATGGAATTGGTAATCACCTCAGTCTTTGACCTGTTCTTCAGGTCTTCTGGCCCCGAAATTGCGCTGTTTGCTCGCTTCAAATCCCAATGGGAGTTCATCAACCAGAAGCAGGCTTCTCCGTTCAACGGTGATGGCCCATCGACATCCTTTCGGAATGGGTGGCGTTGAAAAAAGAGCAGATTGTCCACTTCATTGAAGACCAGCTTGAAGTTGGCCACCCAAGAGACGATTACCGGGAGTTCCTGATCCTTGCTCTGGTCTAACTCGATGGTCATGGCAAACGAGATCTCCGGTACAATCGTCCTGGAGCATACCACCGGGCCAGGTGGATGGCCAAAGGCATTTACTGTCTTAAGATGTTCATCTTCCGAAGCCAATTCCACCTGACCGCTCACGAGGTCCGGTCACTGTGCAGGATAAATGTCTTTGCCGTCACCATCTACCTCCAGAGGTGGTTCGAGGCTCCATTGATGGTGGACGCGCCCGTCAATGACCTGGAGCTGTTGGAGGACCTAGAGTGGTACAAGGTGGTGGATCATGATGTAGGTACTGCCGCATTGATGAAATTCCGGGGCCACCTCTGGTACCGAAGCGAAGATTTAGCCGGACTCGTTATGTTCTCCAAAACCACCGTTGCAGAGAAGACGGCCATGCTCCAAAACCTGCACAAGAAGACCGAAAACCCAAAAGATCTGTGTCGGCTGGAGGGAAAGAGTGTCTTGACTGTGAGACGGTCGGATTTGAGCACCTTGGTCACGAAAAGGACTCAAAACCTTTTTCATTTCCTGAAGCTGCCAGTTCCAAAAACCCCCAAAGATCTCAAAGGATGTGCACCATCGTTGAAGTCTGTGAACGACGCGGCAGAATGGGCGGTGAAACTGGCGGAAGACTTCAATGAGGGCCTGACAAAAAATGAGGAGGAATGGCAGCTTGTGTACCAAGTCATTGAATACCACCGCCAGCAGTTCCCCTCAGCAGACAAAAAGATCCTCTGTCCCCCGAAATAAAATGTGCCATTAGGAAGAATTTCCATTTCCTTTAATTTAGTCATTAGAAAGAATTTACATTTCATTCTTCCATTCTAGAATGATTAATGCTGAGCATTTACGTTTGTTCATATAGGGTCGAATAAACAAGGTCAATGAGGGGACCCTTCCCCTCCTAATAGGCCAGTGAAATTTCGCCCATTTTTTCCTTTCTTCAAGTGTAATTAATTAAAGGGGTGTGCGATTTGCCTCTTGCAAATTTTTATTTTCACATGTGAGGCTGGGACACCCTAAATTATATATATATATATATATATATCAAGGTTGGCATAATTGCCCACTTTGAAAAAAACCCAGCCCACCTGGGTTTTTTTTGGGTTCTTTCAATAAAACTTAGGGAAAATTGGTTTTTTCAAAAGTATGTTGTTATAAGTCTCCAATACAATAATAATTATTTATCTTTCTATACCTGCTAAATGGTGGCACGTCTTTTTTTTTTTTAACAGGACATCCTATCCGCGGATAGGATGACAAGTCAAAGGATAGGATGCAAAAAGTATATTTGCTGTGGTTATATGGCTAAATTATTGCCAGAAATAAATTCAGCATACACGATTTAACTTAAATTCATATTTTAGTAAAGGATATCTATTGCAGATAAATTAGAATTTGCCCTGTTTGTATCTATGCAGGCCAGAGTAACCATTATTACGGAGATATAGTAACCATTATTACATTATCATTTGTATAATTTAGGTCTTGGGGGTATGGGGGTGGAGCCCCTGTAAAGATCATGCATCACAAATTGATAGCCTTACAGATGCGTGGTAAATAATTATATGTCTCATTGCATCCATCAGTAGTGACTTCATGCATTATTTCAACACTCGAATCATTCCCTTGCTTGAGAAAAACTTGCATGCTCACATGAAGTCATCACACACAATGAATCTAGGTACACCACTCATACGATGGACAAACAACAACTGTGAATTGCTCAACCAAGTCTTCAAACAAGCCATTGACTGGAATCTGAAATCTATTGTAGAGCTAGTAAACAAACTGCATGAAATTGTGACCACCAAATATGATGACGTTGAACGAGCCATCATCAACAGAGTCGAATACACTTTACATGAACATTATTAAAAAGTCAAAGTTCATCCTGACATTTTTAATGATGTAGGCCTAGGCTGTATAGGAGCATCGCTAGCTGCGATGTGACATCAACATATGAATAGGACAAATTCTAATTTATTTGCAATAGATATCCTTTACTAAAATATGAATTTAAGTTAAATCGTGTATGCTGAATCTATTTCTGCCAATAATTTAGCCATATAACCGCAGCAAATATACTTTTTGCATCCTATCCATTAACTTGTCATCCTATCCGCGGATAGGACATCCTGTTCAGAAAAAAGATGCGCCTGCTAAATGGTTTAGAGGTATAAGATGATAACATTTATAAAAGGAATACAGTTGACAGAATAAGATACACCTGTATTCAATTTATAAAATATTTCATGACTCATGTACAGGGAAACCCTGATTATTGCGGTTAATGCTGCCAGGAAAAAACCGCAATAATCAGGAACCATAACCTATGGGAAATAGGTTATTGTTGCTGAAATTTCCAAAATGATAACTAAAACTTTAATTATCGATTTTTTACATTGGGTATTTATTCATGTACATATTTAAATAAAGAAGGTAATAAATGAAATGCAGTTTTAAAAGTTTATTGCAGTGCACTAGATGTGCACAAAAAATGCATGAAATGCTTTATTTTTTGGCAAAATATTTTAGGAGATTTGTTTGCTTTGAATTTTTCTTCTTCTCTTGGTACATTACTCTATAACAGCAAATTGAATTTTCTATTTCTCGGCGCACCTTCATTGCACGCTCGACATTAGGATCTCCTTCCATTATTTTCTGCTTGAGAGATTCACAATCACGAAACATTTCAAGTTCTTTTAGCGTGAATTCTTTTGTTGCCGTTTCAATTTGATTTTCTTCAGCATTGCCATCCTGAACATCGTACGCCAGCTCTTGTTCTAGATTAATAATTTAATAAGGTCATTATCATGAGACTGGAGCAATTCTTGAACACTTCCATTATCTATTTCTTTTAGAACTCATTTTATATCAGGGGAATTTCTTGTCAATAAAACAACACAGAATAAGCAGCGAAATGATGTGCACGCTATGGAGGCAGCAGTGATACTGAAGCTTGCTTGAATTCAGCATGTATATACGTATGTACGAACATACATAGCATCTGTAAATTTTTGGTTGGTGCGAAAATACCGCAATAACTCAAATTATTAGCGCAATAATCAGTTTTTTTGTATCAAATTGTAAACTGCAATAATCGGGGTTTCCCTGTACTGTATTTTAGATAAACAACTTGTTTAGCAAATTCAACAACCCCTGACAGCAGACATGTTCAAACAGATTTCCACCCAATTACCAAAGGGTGACAATTCATGGGAGTGATCTGTGTAACTTGTTTGAACGTGTGCTCTGTTCATACTTCAGGGTTAGTCAGTAAGGATCAAATAATGCAATGTACAGTATTCAGGTGGTTCCCATTAGTGAGAAAAAGTTTAACAAATAGTGTCAGGCATCAGCACTTGACACATTTGATTGTAACTATTATTTAAATACTGTACACTTCAGTAAATTTTATTTGATAGCTGTCAGCTATAATTATTAATATTTTTGTGTGTAAGATTGAATGTAAAATAATTTTATATTGTATTATATACACACACACACACACACACACACACATATATATATATTATATAATTATATTAATTAAAAAATTCTACGTCCATTGAGAGAATAATCTCTACTTTTGGTTTGGTCTGGACAAAATTAGGAAACAGGCTTGGTGTAGATAAGGCCACAAAATTTAGTTAAAATACACAGGTACTTGTGTTTAGCAACTCCACCTTTAGACATAGATTCTGATTATATGGTCATGGAGACAATGGATTAATTATAAAATGTTTGAGTCATACTGTCTTATAGTTTTATAACAATTTAATAGTTAAATACTGGAATTTGCTATTTGGTTTTGGATTATTTCACACACACTATATTTTAATTTTGTTTTTCAATGAGTTTCATAACCTACTGTTCAATGCTGCAATACAAATGTAAACTTATTGACTAAACTTTTTAATATCCTACATAGATTGAATAACCTGTTTAGTTTATAGGGCATTAGTTAGTAATTATAAATAATATAACAAATGGTATTCCTATTTTAATGAAAAAATAGATAAATATAAAAGAAGTGGCAATAATATAACAAATGGTATTCCTATTTTAATGAAAAAATAGATAAATATAAAAGAAATGGCAACTTTTGAAAAAAAAAAAAAACCCTGGGTAGGTAAAATAATGGGTTTTTAAATGTAAAAAAAAAAGGGGGGGGGGGGGGGAATGGGTTACCCACTTCTGTGCCAACCATGATATATAATAAATAAATATATATATATATATATATATACACAGGGTGTCCGAGAATTATCTGTATAATTTTTGGCTGTTATTAAAAGTCAACCATGAAGTGTAGAAATTCCAGTGTTGTCCCATTTTACAGAGAAACTCATTAAGTTTTTTCTGATAACAAGTTTTGACAAGTTTTTTCTTCAATATGCGGGTGATAGACATTGATGATTTAAAAGCAAGAATCACAGCTGCTATTGAGCGAATTGATGTGGATATGCTGCAGCGTACATGGCAACATTTGGATTATGATTGGATGTTTTGCAAATCACTGATGGTGCACATATCGAATGTTTGTAACAACGTTACTTTAATAAAAGAAACTTTTGAAAATACAGATTCTAAATCTTGTTTAAGAATGTTATGTGTTATCAAGAATTTTATTAAAAGATGAAATTGTACAGATAATTTTCAGACACACTGGAATTTCTAAAAAACTTGTCAAAACTTGGTATCAGAAAAAACTTAATGAGATTCTCTGTAAAATGGGACAACACTGGAATTTCTACACTTCATGGTTGACTTAATAACAGCCAAAAATTGTAAAGATAATTCTCAAACACCCTGTGTATATATATATATATATATATATATATATATATATTATATATATAACCTTAACCTGTGTGTGCTCTGTTTACGTGTGCTAACTGGGGGGGGGGGCTTTACCCCCCTAGACCCCCCCCCCCTCCCCATGATAATATATACATACAAAATTTACTTTGTGGAAGTCAAGGTCACTGTTGGTGAAACATTCAATAATAACCATCATTTTTTTTTTTTTTTGGAGAAATAATGAAAATAAAATTTGATGAAAAATTAAGAAAAAAAAAGGGTTAAGATTTGGTAGAACACATCCACCAACATGACTCCAGATTTGAAAAAAATTTACTGGAGCACAGCTCTGAATTTACTTTTTTTCCCCTTACACCACTAGATAGGTTAATGATAGTAAACTCTTGAATTGACGACATACCAATTACAAATTGTTTTAGCTAAACATAATAATACAATAATGTACAGTTTATAACTCACCTTAAGTTTATTTATTCATTGCAGCAGCAACAGTGGACGATGTTAGACCTTGCATGTAGGCATTTGTGTGAATTTGCCACCATGTATGCTTGGCCACTGATCAATGGCTTTCTGTGTGATCACAGCAGATCTAGTGCCTGTTGCTTTTTGCTTTATTAGATTGGATGCAACACTTGAACTTGAAGGCATATTTTGACTTCTCTTTATTAACCACAACAGCTTGGTGAGTTTCTTTGTTAGGCGCAAAATTGCATTCAATGTCTTCTGGATTTGGGAATTTTCAAATTCCTCTAAAGCAGTTTGTTAGTCTGATGCGCAGATCCTCACTTACCTTTTGTTTCTTAGTGGAGGAGAAGCACTTTCTTCAGTCTGTGAAACATCTAGTGAAAAAGTTTCATTTTCTAGATTAGCAGTTGATGAAGTTGGTTCATTTTTCTGAGGTCTAGCACTAGCACATTTTGTGAACATACTGGGTCATTCTCTGTCAGATCAACCAAAAAAAATTGAAATTAACACCCTCATCTCTCATATTTTGCTGAAATTTGGTTTATAGGGAGTTTGTGAGCCCTGAATCCATTTCTGAAATTATAAGGTCAATCCGACCAACGGTTCAAGAGATATGACCTCGGGCAATTTGAGGTCACTCGCGAGGTTACTAACATTTGGCGAGCCATAACTTGGGTAATAATTGTCATAATTATATAAAAGTATATATATTTAGAATCAGAAAACGACAAGGAATCCAAATATGCAAGTTTTAGAACTCTAGGTTGAAAAATAAAAAGTTACACTGTAACCAAAATTTGAGGTCACGATTTGACCTCTGGGGTATCAAATGAGAATTTTTTTTTTAAATGTAAAAAATGAAGGCATAGGCATTGGCTATTAGAATCAGCAAAAAAAAGTTTGTTTATGTTAGTATTTTTCATGTAACTAACATATAAGTGACCACCATATTCATAAGTTGTGCGTCAATTCTACCTATTTTTTCACACAAGCTCATAATTTGACCTATAGAAATTAAAATTACATTTTTTATAGATATAAAAAACAAAGTCAGAGTTCTTGACTAATAGAAACAATCATAAAAAGTTTGTTTATGTTGGTACTTTTCATGTAACTAACTTATAAGTGAACACCATATTTATAAATTGCTTGTCATTTCAAGGAATTTTTATATCTTAGCTATCAATTTGACCTCAAGCTCCAAGAATTTAATAAAAATTGCATTTCACTGCTAATCTACACTGGCAATAATAGTTATAATAGTGAAAGGGGAAGACTAAGCTCACATGTAGCCTAAACAAACCTGTTGAAACATGTTGCTACTTGTCTAAGTGCAGAATCAACACAGATAGTTGCAAAATTCCTTGTCTACAGGTTAGTACAGTTCCAGCCAGCACTGTGGGTGGCTGTGGGTATGGTGTTTTAATGAGCCTCAGAGACACAAAAACACAAGAAATGCATAACAATCAATCTTAGAAAAGTGACTGATGTACTTGTTGAAAAATGTGCTGGAAGAGTGAAAAAAGACTCATTGTTGTGTGTGAACTGCTGGACACTGATAATGAAAAACCCCACTATACTTAGTACCACTGAAAACAACGAGTCTGAGCAGGATTCAAATGAATCATCTACTATCAGTGGCTTGAGTAACATCTCTTCAATTCAAGATCTGGACAATGACAGTGATTGCTTGATAAAGGAAAATCCTTCAACTTCAGTTGAACCAGTTCTAGCATTTCTGGACCAAATACCAGTTAAAAAAAGTAAGTAATAAATTAATATAATAACTTATACTTTACTACAAGGTCTGTTTGATCTACTATATAGCCAATTATATAGCATTTAAGGTACTATAATTAATATTTAATTACTAATATTCAGGTGTGTGAAACCTTTTTTTCTGTTCTTTTCAGAAGGGCTGTCATTAAGCCAGAAAAAGCGCAAGGCTCGTGGTAAGCTATCATCTGCTCAGAAACACCTGAAGGAGAGGCTAGAACTCAGTTATGGTGTTCAAATTACTGAGGAGGTAAGTGATACTTCAAAACCTGAAACTAAATCTGAAAAACATCTAGACAAATTAATGAATGAATTGAAACAGTCATTCCTGGAGAGCAAATGTCACCATCACAAACTACAAATATTGACACTCTCACCATACACAATTGAAAAAACAGCTAGTTTCTTTCAAACTACAACATACATGGTGAAAAGAAGCCGTTCACTTAAATCAGAACATGGAATCCTTCCGAAGATTCCACTAATGAGCAAAGGAAAAGTGATATCTGAAGAACACAAAGATATAGTTAGAAGATTCTATGAGTCAGAAGAGGTTAGTCGTATGTGTCCTGGCCAAAAGGATTGCGTGAAAGTTATCAGTGCTGAAGGTGCAATGAAGGTGCAAAAATGATTGGTCCTCGGGAATTTAAGAGAGATGTTTGAACTATATAAAAATGATGAAAAGAATCCCAAAATAGGATTTTCCACATTTGCAAAATTACGGCCATCATATTGTGTGCTTGCCGGTAGTGGTGGGACTCATTCTGTCTGTGTCTGCACATACCATCAAAATCCAAAATTGCAGCTGGCTGCATTGGGAGAAAGAGGTCTTTCATACAAGGATCTTATGGATTACAGTGTCTGCAGTACAGAAAGAGAGACTTGCATGATGCAACTTTGCAATGATTGCCCAAGAGAAGAGGGTGTCCTGGATTTTCTTGAGTTACTTGACAGTGTGAAATCAGCTCCAAATGAAATATCTTACAAGCAATGGGTGACTGTTGACCGTTGTACAATGGTTGATAAGGTGGAGCCACTTCATGAATACTTATCATCCCTAAGCATGAAAATATCCCGCATGGTTCGTCATCACTTTGTTGCTCAGCAACAATCACAGTACTTCAAGCAGTTGAAAGAAACACTACCACCTCAGAGCGAGGTAGTTATAGTAGGTGATTTCTCTGAGAATTATTCTTTCATTGTCCAGGATGCTGCCCAAGGGTTTCACTGGGACAATTCACAGTGTACAGTTCACCCTTTTGTCATCTATTATAGATCATCTGCAGACCAGGAACTTAGCCATTTTAGGTCTGTTTCTTATCTGCATCACTAAAACACAACACTATAATGGTTTACTCATTCATATTGAAGCTTATGACATATGTTAAATTCAGATGCCCACAATTGAAGAAGGTGCACTATTTCTCAGATGGATGTGCTGGCCAATATAAGAACAGATACAACTTCACAAATCTCTGTTACTATGAAGAGGATTTTGGTCTGTCTTGTGAATGGCACTTCTTTGCTACATCCCATGGCAAAAATGCATGTGATGGGATTGGAGGAACAGTGAAAAGAGCTACTGCTCGTGCCAGTTTGCAGAGAACTACAGAGAGGCAAATTCTTACACCAGAACACATGTTTCAGTTTTGTGAAGAAAACTTGAGCAAGAAGATAAATTTTTTCTTTGTAACTACAGCTGATTTGAAAGATGCAGAAGAACGGTTGGAACATCGATTCAAGGATAGTAGGGCTATTCCTGGAACTCAGAAATATCATAGATTTGTTCCCCTAAACAAGGAAGAACTGATGGTGTATCCCATTTCAAGTGGCATTGGAGAAAAGAAAAGAATAAGGAAAAGTCATTTTACTAATGAACCTGCAATGCTTGGTAACCTAAAATGTGTCAAACAGGAGAGTATGTTGGCTGCATTTATGACATGCAAGTTTGGTATGGAATTGTGGAGGAATATTGTGAAGAGTTTGATGATTTCACTGTGAACTTTCTACATCCCTCTGGGTCATCAGGATCAAGTGCATATTATTATCCATCAAACAAGGATTCATGTGCAGTGCCAGGACATCATATATTAACTGTAATGAGTTGTCCTACCCTAAGAGGAGGCAGCAGAATTCAATACATTTTTCCACAAAAAGAAATTGATGAGAGCATCGAGCATGCAAAAATTGTATTAGGCTAGCACATGAATCCTCTAAGTAGGTCTTCCCCTTTCACTATTATAACTTATTGCCAGTGTAGATTAGCAGTGAAATACAATTTTACATTTTTTGCTTTTGTTTTTATATCTATAAAAAAATGTAATTTTAATTTCTATAGGTCAAATTATGAGCTTAAGTGTGAAAAAATAGGTAGAATTGACGCACAACTTATGAATATGGTGTTCACTTATATGTTAGTTACATGAAAAATACTAACATAAACAAACTTTTTTTGCTGATTCTAATAGCCAATGCCTATGCCTTCATTTTTTATATTTAAAAAAAAAATTCTCATTTGATACCCCAGAGGTCAAATCGTGACCTCAAATTTTGGTTACAGTGTAACTTTTTTATTTTTCAACCTATAGTTCTACAACTTGCATATTTGGATTCCTTGTCATTTTCTGATTCTAAATATATATACTTTTATATAATTGTGACCATTATTACCCAAGTTATGGGTCGCCAAATGTTAGTGACCTCGCAAGTGACCTCAAATTTCCCAAGGTCATACTTGAACCGTTGGTCGGATTGACCTTATAATTTCAGAAATGGATTCAGGGCCCACAACCTCCCTATAAACCAAATTTCAGCAAAATCTGAGAGATGAGGGTGTTAGGCACTGGTTGATCTGACAGAGAATGACCCTACTAAATGACTGCTTTGCCGTATCTCTTTGCTGCACTTCATCCTGGTATTTCTTTACTGCAATATCTAAGCTGTGGGCCCAAACTCTGGGACCTCTTGTATTGTAACAAATATTTTTTTTGGAATTAAAATGTTCCTCCCAGTTTTGCTTCTTTGAATATTTGTTCTTGCATTGACCACAAAAGTAACCCCTTTTAACACCCTCACTTTTCTCCAACTTCATCAATATTAGGATCCATTATTGATTATTGACTACCTGAAAAAAATAAAAATAAGTAAAAGTTAGTAAAAGTAAGTAAATATAGTACAGTGAAAGTAAGTAAAAGTAAGTGCTTTAAACTTAGTAAAAGTAAGGAAGAGTAAGTAAAAGTAGGTAAGTAAAAGTAAGTTTAAACTTAACTAAACTTTTCAATTCTAGTCATGGTGGATTACTTAAAACCGCACAAGTAATTATCTGGCCAATTTATCAAACCTGGCCGAGATCAATGGAACATAGTCCAATCCTGATAATTTTATATAAAAAATATACGTTTTAATAAAATTTTAATTATCAAAACATTGAAGCTTAACAAAAAATAAAAATAATTGTTAAATATGGAATTACCAACTAAACTTAAAATAACTAAATTTGTAATTTAAAAAAATTGGTTTGTACAAGAACGTATACACAAAAAAATTGCATAACGTCTAGCGGATGAACAAAACCCAAACCCAAATTTACTTTTTCTCATGGTCAAATTTACTGGAGCAATGCTCCCAAGATCCCAGGAATCTGGAGTCATGTCCACCAAACTCCATTATTCACTCATCAAACCATCTTCTCCCATGTGTATGTAGTCATGTTATTATCATTAGCCAATCAGCAGCTGCCCCATTGTCACTTGACACCCCATACATTGTGAAATTATTAAATTTTGGTGCCATTATTCACTAGTCAAACCATCTCATCCTGTGTGTATGTAGTCATATTGTTATCATTAGCCAATCAGCATCTGCCCTATTGTCAGATAATGAACTTAATTACCATAAAACCTTCAATAATTAATGTAAGTGCACTGATAATATTTCCAACTAACCTTTCCAGGTCCTGAATTCATTATGGGGTACCTATGCCTGGTTAGGTCAACTGTATGCCCTTGACAATTGGTTAGGTTAAGTTGTGTTATTTTCATTAGTTTTAACTGTACACTCTTGATGATTGGTTAGGTTACTTTTGGCATGAATATTAGGTTAGGTTCCCCCTCTCCCTCCCCAAACCCCTGATTCCTCATGGGTTCCCCATAATTGTCGATACAAAAACATATTTTCCTGGTGTATTTTTGTGTTTTTAAATCTGACCTTCATTTTCTGGTAAAATAGTCATGTTTGGAGGATATGTCAGATCATTATTTCCTAAAAAATATGGGTAAAACTTTACAAGACATTGGCATTGCCATGAAATATGTTAGTAATGAAACATATCAATTGATAGAGCAAAAAAATGGTGCAAGCAGCTATGTATCATTTTGAAAATATTAGAAAATAACAGTTATGACATTGAAAATGTTACTAGCAGGGCTGTGGAGTCGGTCAATTTTGAGTGGAGTCGGAGTCGGAAGTGCATAGTTGGATGGAGTCGGAGTCGGTGCAAATCCTTCAATTATAACCATAGCAGCCTTGGCCTAGGCCTAGCTCAATTTTATGAATAAAATAGATTTAACCTAATGTTTTAATATATATAATATATAAATATAAATAATATATAAATATAGTTGCTTATAATTAATAAGGATTATAATTAATTAATTAACATAATTAATAATAAGGAAATTTAAAAATTTTGTACTAGCAACCCTAAATCTTTTTCAGATTTTTAGATTTCAATTTGATAATTTTGATAAGCATCACTGAAAGAAGATTTAATGGAAGCGATCCTTTTTTTAAAAACAAATTCAGTTTAGGTTAGTACATTTTGTTACGGATGTCTATAATAATACAAAAACATCTTATTAATTTGCTAAACCAATAATAATCTTTTTTTGTTTAAGCTTCAATCAGTTTGTATTTTGGGATTTATTGTAATTTTTGAATAAAGAGAAAAAAAGCCATTAAGGCATAGTTATAGCCACTAAGTACCCTGATGAGTCATGTGGTGGTGACGAAATGCCTTGTTTATGAATCTCCATTGGCCTAATAAAACTAATCGTAATCAATTTGGCCTTAACATTCTATCGGAGTCGTAATTATGCAAGTCAGATTTCTGGAGTCGGAGTTGGAGTTGGAATGTTAAAATTTTTAAATTTTTGGAGTTGGAGTTGGCAAATTTTATCACCGACTCCACAGCCCTGGTTACTAGGCCTATCATAGCTTACACCATTTAGATCTTTTCCATTTCATGTACTGTTTCTGATTTTGTTGGAAATAAGATATTTAATGTAGGTTAACTGAATGCCTGGTTAGGTCAACTGTACACCCTTT
The DNA here is from genome assembly GCA_023014485.1 of Bathynomus jamesi. Taxonomy (NCBI): domain Eukaryota; kingdom Metazoa; phylum Arthropoda; class Malacostraca; order Isopoda; family Cirolanidae; genus Bathynomus; species Bathynomus jamesi. The sequence goes on from JAJOZX010001160.1 coordinate 504,282, forward strand.
ACGATTGGTTAGGTTGTTGTGATATTTTTGTTAGTTTTAATGAAAATATCATAATTTAACTTAACCAATCATCAAGGGCATACAGTTGACCTAACTGGGTATTAGGGTGTGTCACTTTTGGACTTTTTTTGAAAAGTTATGGTGTTTACCTCTTATATTGTGACAAATTGACCAAAAACCATGAATAAATGAAAAAAAGACAGGTAATATTTAGGGTCCCCACCCCCCATTTCAAAAATAAGCCCCCCCCCCCCCTATTCACACACAAAATGGTGATTTTTAGATATATTTTTGGTCATAGTTTCCTTACTAATCATCATATTTCAAAAATTTGGCTACCAAAATGTAGAGAATAACAGTATCCTCTTATTGTGAACATTTTAAAACTATTTTAGTTGTATACAGTGCTGATATTTGAGTGGACCTTATGAAATTTTTCCCCCATTTTCATTTCTATAACATTTATTTACAGTATTTCCAGGTTTTATCTACAAAAAGTATGCAAATATAACCAAATGTATGATAAATTTGCTTTTCTTTCAGAATTCTATTATAGATTTGTTTAATTTCATAGTTTATTAAAATTAGTCAATAGTCATGGCCAGGGCTGTGGAGTCAGTCAATTTTGAGTGGAGTCGGAGTTGGAAGTGCATAGTTGGATGGACTCGGAGTCAGTGCAAATCCTTCAACGATAACCATAGCAGCCTAGGCCTAGCTCAATTTTATGAATAAAATAGATTTAACCTAATGTTTTAATATATAATATGTAAATAATATATAAATATAGTTGCTTATAATTAATAAGGATTATAATTAATTAACAGTTAATAATAAGGAAATTTAAAAATTTTGTACTAGCAACCCTAAATCTTTGATTTTTAGATTTCAATTTGATAAGTAACGATAACAGCGTAATGTCACATCAAAAGTATAAATCTGCTGTTTTTGAATATTTTTCACTCACTGCTGATGGAAAATATTACGTATGTCAGTGCCAAAAGGGCACTGATGATCAGGAAAAAATGTGATGCCAAAATTAATGCCTTCTCAGGTGAAGGATCCAATGCTCCAACAAGAGCAGGAAATCTAAAACACCACCTTCAATGACATTATCCAAAGGATTACAAAATTGTGAATGAAAAGGATGATGAAAGAAAGAAGAAGGCTGATGACAATTCAAGCACAAGTTCTCGTCAAACTACTGTCACAAAGTATTTTGAGTGAAAAAGTCAGTGACCATGACAGCAGACAAATTTAAAGCATGCATAATTGAAATGGTTCTAAAGAATTCTCTCCCTCTAACATTTTTTTCAACCCCGGCTTTTGATAATCTGAATGGGGAAATGGCAAATATCGGAGTCATAATTATCCAAGTCAGATTTCTGGAGTCTGAGTTGGAGTTGGCAAATTTTATCACTGACTCCATAGCCCTTGTCATGGCTAACAGTAAGCCAGTATTAAGAACAGACCTAAGAAAATATTATTTGGTACTTACGTATTAACAGGGAGCCACCACATATTGATGATTGGTTAGGTTAACTTGTAATATTTTCGTTAGTTGAAAATTTCTAATACATATTTTAAAAAATATTGGTATTTAAAAAATATGATGTATTAGAAATTTTCAACTAACGAAAATATTACAACTTAACCTAACCAATCATCAATATGTGGTGGCCCCCTGTGGCTTCTTCTTGAGAAGGGATCAAATGAAAAGCAACAATGTGTCAAAGGAAGAAAATATTTTGAGAGTATTAGATAAGGTAGAAAAGGTGGATTATGGCTGGCATCAAAGCTGGGCACTTGCGTTTTTTTTTGCGGTACTACCGCACTACCAAACCGGTACCGCATAACGCAGTACTGCAAAGGATTGCTGAAAGTACAGCCTGTACTTTCAGCGATCCTTTGCGTTATGCGGTAGTACCGCAGTACCGCAAAAAAAAAACAGCAAGTGCCCAGCTTTGGCTGGCATACCATCAAAATCTGTTAGAAAGCAGAAAGGACCCCAAAAAATGTTGTGGGATTTGATAAAAGCGCATGAGAAGTTGAGTAAAAATATAAAGAACAAATGTTATGAAACCGAAAAAACATAATTTCTGTCTCGTTTAGATAACTTATTTGATATATCAACTGAAAATGTACGTAATGAGATCCAAAATGATACATTGAGAACTATACAACAGAAGAATGAGGATCTTCGCTTTTTGGAAGATCAGTGAAGTGCTAGAATATATTCTCTGGGTCTGATCAATAAAGCTTATATAGCCAAACTGATCAAAAAGACTGCTAGAATAGAAAATGAAGAATGAAGAAAATTGAGAGAAAAATAGCGAAAGGCATTAGAAGAAGAGAGAGAAGAACTTGAATCATCTGAAGGCGTGTTAGTGGACTCAAGTAATGGTGAAGATGATTTTACTCCGAGCCCAGGCCCATCAAAATGTCCTAAGTTACTAAGAAATTCCTGCCAGAGGAATACACTGGATCAAGCCAGGAGCTCTCCATCACGCCAGATGGATGGCTGTCATATTGTATACGAATAAGATGAACTAGCATTTTCAGACCAAGCTGGATATGATAATGTTACAATAAAAAAAGCTGGAGAGAGTATGCTTGTTTACTTCGCTGATCTACTCCAAGTACTGGCTATCAGTCACCAACTCACTTGAGGCTCCTGAAAATGACCTCTTCCTATACAACAAATTAGTTCAGTACAAAAAGATTGACATGGAAGTAGCAGAAGCTGCCCTCAACACTCTAAAAGGTCATTACTGGTACCTATCTGAAGAACTTGTAACCCTTTCTCTCTTTGGAGATTTACTTCATAGTGAAAAGGACAAGGTGGCTGAAAAACTTTCCTCTTTCAATCAACCACCAGAATTCAAACAGGGTAAGCCGATATTACCCATCCTAAAAGAATAAATTAAAATTCAGCAATTAGTTGGTCCAAACTCATGGTTTGTATTCAAAGTCCTTGGTTCAATGGAAGATTGGATAAGGACTCCAGCTGCAATGTGGGACAGCAACAATGATTTTCAACGGATGAAGAGAATACTCTTGACTTCAACTAAGGTTGTTAATGACATTGCAGAAAAGGGTATCAAACTTTTGCAGGATTTTCATGGCTCATGTAGGGATGAAGGTGAATTTCAGGCATTGCCTCAAGTTGTAGAGGAAAACACACATGTTTTCCCAAAGCTTTCCAAACAAGGCCTTGAATTTCTAATTTCTTTCCATTTATAATTTCATTTCATTTACAATTTTTCATTATAATTTCAAGAATAGCACTTTGTTTCTATTTGATTAAAATTGTTTTGCTTGTATTTCAAAATAAAAAACAAATGATGGGGCTTTGCATATTTTTTTAGATTAACCCTTTTAATGCTGACTAGGTTGAATATGTACCGTTTCAAATACACGCATTTAGACTTAACCCTACAAAAATGTTCGGCATTAAAGAGTTAATAAAAATTTAAGTCTACAGGTTTTTTTTTTTTTCTTCTCTGTGTGTGTGTGTGTGTGTGTGCAAAATTTACTAATTTTAATCTACTAAACATGTGCAAAGTTGTTCCCACTTTGAATCTCTAAACCAAAAAAAGTGTTGCTCATTTAAGCCCATCTGCTTTTTTTATTTATATTTTCAAAGCCCATCACCGCAGAGCTGCATTGGGATGATGCTCTATGGATGGCGGTGACATCCAAAGTATATAAGATAATATTTTATTGCAGTTCAGATCTTCCAAAGATATAAAACAGCAGCATTTTTCTCTTAGAAAATGCATCAAAATGACCAAAGAGAGAGAAAATTTAATAAATTTAACTCAAAGGTTAATAAAAACTATTCAGATTGAAGCGCATTATTATTCTCTATATTTGGTAGCAAAATGTTTGAAATATGATGATTAGTAAGGAAACTATGACCAAAAATATCTCAAAAAATTACCATTTATTACTACTGGCCAATTTATTACTACACCCCTGATTCCATGAGCCTTAGTTTTTTCAATGAGTCTTTTGTGTGGCACGGTGTCAAATGCTTTTTGAAAATCTAAATACACTACATCAACCACCCGATGTCTATCGTAAACGTCAACCACACTGGAAAAATTCTAAAAGATTAGTTAAGCAAGATTTGTTTCGCCTAAAACTGTGCTGTGTATTTCTAACTAGTTTATGCAATTCTAAGTGTTTGACTATACAATCCCTAATTATTGATTCCAGTAGCTCACCTACAACAGACATTAAATTGATTGGCCTATAATTTCCCACCGCACCTTTATTGCCTTTCTTAAAGATAGGTGTTACGTTTGCTAACTTGAAATTATCTGGTACGCACCCCTCAGAAATAGATGCACTGAAAATCTTTGTTAGTGGCACAACAATGCTATCTTTTAATTCTTTTAGTTGTATGGGATATATGGAATCTGGCCCCGGTGATTTACGCATTTTCATTTTATCAATATAGTGCATTACCTCCCCTTCACTAACCACTATATTATCCAAAATATTACCATTATCAAAAGGTATTATGTCTATGACGGTAGGGATATTCGTTACATCTTCTATAGTAAAAACTGATGTAAAAAATTTGTTTAGCAAGGTAGCCATTTCCTTGTTTTCAGAAACTAGATCTCCGTTTACATTTTTCAAAGGCCCCAAGATGCTTTTTTTTTTTAACCTCAAGCGATTCTTTCAATACATCAATAATTATTGACGTATTGAAAGAATCGCTTGAGGTTTTCTTTACCATCACGAGCTATGGAGATTTCAAATTCATGCTTGGACTTTTTTATTACACTTTTCGCTTCACGCCTTAGAGATATGTAGTTGTTTGTAACCACAAATTGTCTTTATCGCACTTACGTAGCCTATAAGCCCTATCTCTACTCTTTATAATGTCTCCTACTCTAGAAGTAAACCACAAGGGCTTGTTGTTTACTTTTGCACGCTTAATTTTGTACGGTACACATTCCTCATTTATAGTCCTAAATACTGTTTTGAATGATTCCCACATTAGTTTTGCATTGGAGTTCCCCATTACGTTTTCCCAGTTGACGTGACAATTTATTTCGAAATTTACTAAAGTCTGCGTGCTGGAAGTTAGGAATTTTAGCCGAGTTAGCTGGTTTCGAGTGACTTACTGAGAGGACAAACTCTACCATATTGTGATTGCTATTGCTTAACGGTTCTATTACTTGAAGATCAGTAATTAGCCTATCATCCGTAGTTATTACTAAATCTAAAATACTGTCCAACCTCGTAGGTTCCCCAACCTTTTGAATAAGAAAGCTATCCTCGAGAAAATAACTAAATGATTACCTTCTGCGTCTCCCTGCATTGTATTGAAATTTACGTTAGCGCAATTAAAGTCTCCCATAACTAAAGCCTGCTCACTACCGATTATTCTCTTTAGTTCACGATATAACCAGGGCTCTGGAGTCGGTCTATTTTGAGTGGAGTGGAGTTGGAGTCGGAAGTGCATAGTTGGATGGAGTTGGAGTTGGTGCAAGTCTTCAACTATAACCATAGCAGCCTTGGCCTAGGCCTAGCTCAATTTTATGAATAAAATAGATTTAACCTAATGTTTTAATATATAATATAATATATAAATATAGTTGCTTATAATTAATAAGGATTATAATTAATTAATTAACATAATTAATAAAAGGAAATTTAAGAATTTTGTACTAGCAACCCTAAATCTTTTTCAGATTTTTAGATTTCAATTTGATAAGTAATGATAACAGCGTAATGTCACATCAAAAGTATAAATCTGCTGTTTTTGAATATTTTTCACTCACTGCTGATGGAAAATATTACGTATTATGGATGTTTATAATAATACAAAAACATCTTATTAATTTGCTAAACCAATAATAATCTTATTTTGTTTAAGCTTCAATCAGTTTGTATTTTGGGATTTATTGTAATTTTTTAATAAAGAAAAAAGCCATTAAGGCATAGTTACAGCCACTAAGTAACTGATGAGTCATGGGGTGATGATGAAATGCCTTGTTTATGAATCTCCATTGGCCTAATAAAGCTAATTTTAATCAATTTGGCCTTAACACTGTCGGAGTCGTAATTATACAAGTCAGATTTCTGGAGTTGGAGTCGGCAAATTTTATCATTGACTCCACAGCCCTTGATATAACGCTTCGTCCATATCAGCTGTTTGATTAGGGGGCCTATATATAACCGCAACAAGAAGTTTGAAATCGTTCAATTTAAGTTCTGCTATAGTCGAATCTATCAGTTCTGGAATTGTGTGCTTTACTTCTATAACGTTCACTATATTATCTTTGATATACAACATAACACGTCTCCTCGCCTACCTATTCTGTTTTTAACAAAGTCTATAACCTTTAATTTGATACTCCCCTACAAAGTCACGAGTTTCAGTGCTAAGCCACGATTCATTTATCGCAATTATATCATAGTCTTTACAAGCAATTAAAGAAAAAAAATTGTTTTATTTCGTAGGCTACGAGCATTTAAGGATAGAACCTTCAAATTGTTTGTAATTGCGACACCTTCACGAGCGCAGTGGAAATTTATGCTGGGACCGTTCGAGTTATGGCAGCCTGAAAAGAAAACAGTATTATGAAATAGTCTTCTAAACGCGCTGCTCCAACATCATTAAGATGAAGTCCATCTCCGAGGAACAAGTCCCTCCTGCCGTAGAAACTGTTCCAAAAATTCGCAAAATGCACTCCTTCCTATTGGCAAAGAGACTTTAGGTTATTGTTTAATATAGGTCACCTTGCTGTAGAAATCGTTACGATGGATAATTCGAGGAAGTATACATGTTAAAACAATCTTATTAGTTTTTTCCTTTAATCGCTCTAATAAGTCCCTGTACCTAGCCAGCAGTTCTTCCGATCTAGAATTTAAAACATTATTAGTACTGACATGAATAACATACGTTGTGTCCTCGGAGGTACCATCTGTAAATTGGTCAACACTATTAGTTATATCCTCCACCCTTGCACCAGCTTTATTAGGCCAATGGAGATTCATAAACAAGGCATTTCATCACCACCCCATGACTCATCAGTTACTTAATGGCTGTAACTATGCCTTAATGGCTTTTTTTCTCTTTATTCAAAAATTACAATAAATCCCAAAATACAAACTGATTGAAACTTAAACAAAATAAGATTATTATTGGTTTAGCAAATTAATATGTTTTTGTATTATTATAAACATCCGTAATAAAATGTACTAACCTAAACTGAATTTGTTCTTAAAAAAAGGATTGCTTCCATTAAATCTTTCAGTGATGCCCTTAAGTCAGAGTGGATGATTTTAAGGGCTGAAAATAAGCGTTCTACACTAATTTGAGTAGGTGGCAAGGCCATAACAGTCATAGAAGCATCTTGGACTATTTTGGGGTATTTAGCAATTGCTTCTTTCACAGTCAACTTTGATGAATGATCAATCTTTTCCACCACCACCAATGATTTATAGAAATTGATTTTGAATTTATTCAATGCACTCTGGGGGTGTTCCTCCTGTTCCAATTCCAATCGCCTTTGCTTTGATCATTCTTGCCTGTCCAGATGTTTTTCAAAATCTAATTCTTCATCAGAGCCTGAATTTGATGACAATGACAAAATTGTATGACTGCCATGAAGTGGCCCAACTACTGCCTCAGATTCATCATGACCATGATCTTGTAGACCTTTAATATGTATGGCTACATCACATAAGGCAGCTTTGGCTCTGATTTGCTGCACTTCTGTTAGTCACTCTGTACATGGCATCAACATATATAGCAGCCAAAAGAATATCATTGTCTAGCAGAAGCTAGGAGCATACCATAGAATAAGTTAGGAGTCAAATCATCTGATTGCCACAGCAACTTTTCATATTCTTCCAATGAGATTAGCTGCATGTTGTCCTTTCAAGCCATCGCATATTGCCAACTGCAGTGTGTGGACACTGCAGCGTATATGATAGATTTTAGATATTCTTGCTGCAGTATCCACAAATGAATCTAATGTATCGTGACTATCATGATCATCAACCACCATTACTTGTTCATTATCTTCAGAATAATCAACATAATCATCAGTCTTCTGAATCTTCCACAACTTCTTTTTTGTTAAATTTTTCAAGTGTTTTCACCATGTTGGAAGCATTGTCCATTACAATTGACAATACCTGGTCCTTTCTGATGTTAAAATCATTTAATACATCCATTACTAGTTTCTCAAGATAATCATTGGTATGCTGTGCTTTAGTATCTCTTACTGCCAATGTCCATGTGACTACTACTTTTTTATCATCGATAAAGCAAATATTAATTGCAAAGTAGTTTACTCTATGGTGAGTACAGGAATCCATCTTTAAGAACAGGATTCGCCCTTGAAGACATTCTTTTAGTGCATGTTTCTGCTTTTGTGATTCTTCCATTATCATATTACGAATGTTGCCACATTCTAATGAAATGCCAAGTATATTTGCCATTTCCCCATTCAGATTAGCAAAAGCCGGGGTTGAAAAAAATGTTAGAGGGAGAGAATTCTTTACAACCATTTCAATTATGTATGCTTTAAATTTGTCTGCTGTCATGGTCACTGACTTTTTCACTCATAAAATATTTTGTGACAGTAGTTTGATGAGAACTTGTGCTTGAATTGTCATCATCCTTTTCATTCACAATTTTGTAATCCTTTGGATGATGCTGTTGAAGGTGGCGTTTTAGATTTCCTGCTCTTGTTGGAGCATTGGATCCTTCGCCTAAGAAGGCACTAATTTTGGCATCACATTTTTTCCTGATCATCAGTGCCCTTTTGGCACTGACATATGTAATATTTTCCATCAGCAGTGAGTGAAAAATATTCAAAAACAGCAGATTTATACTTTTGATGTGACATTACGCTGTTATCATTACTTATCAAATTGAAATCTGAAAAAGATTTAGGGTTGCTAGTACAAAATTTTTAAATTTACTTATGTTAATTAATTAATTATAATCCTTATTAATTATAAGCAACTATATATTATATATTAAAACATTAGGTTAAATCTATTTTACATAAAATTGAGCTAGGCCTAGGCTGCTATGGTTATAGTTGAAGGATTTGCACTGACTCCGACTCCATCCAACTATGCACCTCCGACTCCATGACTGACTCCACAGCCCTGGTTGCCCCTAAGCTAGTAATGTTTGACCTATGATTTTGTACGAGTTTCTATAAAGAGCTTCAGTACCCTTGATAGGCCCAAGAGGCTTCATGTTTTCCAAATTTCTAATTTATATAATGATAGGTAGACCAAGCTTGTATAAAAAAAATTTTGTTCTTAATATTAAGGTTTTTGGGGATGGCAGTTTTTTGATAGTCCAAATTTGTTATTGAAATTCTAGTTCCCTGAAAGTTGCCAATCATGACAAATCTTTCATTAGTTGTACGCTGTTTACATTAGGGGTCATTCCAGCTCAAATTGGTACAGGGGTGGTCGGGTGACCATCTCCGATTTTCTTCAAATTTTCAGGGTTGATTCATACACCATTCAATAGCTTAAATCTAAAATTTTAGCTTCCTCAGTCAAAAAATTTTAATTTTATGGTCGCTTAAATGGCCCCCACCTTCAACAAAAAATGTCCATGTTGGGCTTGATCGGCCAACGCCTTCATTTTGAGAGGCCTTGAAAAGTATCTTCTAATAGAAATAGAAGCTTCAAATTTGTCATGCCAATACAACTTCTGGTGGGCTTTTCAATTTTGCAAGCAAAAAGGCTGTGGAACAAATAGTTTCTGAGTTACAAGGGCTTAAACATGGCTCCATTTTGAAGCTTGCATCAATTCCTCCCACTTTTACGACTCTACCATTTTCAAAAGTTTTAGTTCTACATCAATCACAGCTGTTTTAATACTCCTAATAGTCTCTATGGGTTGTAAATTTATGAGTGAAATAAAAAAATAACCAAAAAAGGATTTATTTCTATTTTTAAAAATTTCCAAAAGTTGATATTTTCACAAAATTTGCAAAATTAACATCAACTTTGGGGCTTAATATAAAGGTGTCCGAAATTAGTCAGGGAGTTGATACTTCTAGTAAAGAAAGATACATATGTGTAAAAAAACATATTAAGGAATAGATCTCAACTCAACTCCTTCATATAGTTTTGGTGATTCAAAGAAAAGTGCTTTTTGTGAAAAATCTCAAATTTTTGCAAAAATTTTAAATTTCTATTTATGACATTGAATTGTAATTTTACTTCCATTTTATTACTTAAGTTGATTTACAATTGTAATAATATGTAAATAAGTCTAAAACATACAAGAAATTTAATATGTCTGTCAAAACAACCAGCGACTCGAAGGGCTCTGGGTAGCTCATTTCGCTTTGTATATTCTTATAAATGTAAAACATGATGGTTAATCATTAATGTCCAGGCCTATTTTATAGATCATGATCTTTTATTTTCAGAAAATTTAACTAGAGCAATTAACTTAATTTTACTGCCTGTAATAATGGCTTATTCTAATCAAGAATCAAAGTGCAGCTTTGGTATGTACTTGGATGATCCATGTCATGAACACAGACTCACCAGGAAGGTGGGTATGTATACCTTACATGAGCTGACAGATGAAACAAGGAAACTGCTATTGTGGAGAACAAAAGCAACTGTAATCAACCCAAATAGTGCTACTGTATGCTACCACCATGAAAAAATGTTTGGAATGCATTACCAACAAATGCAACGTAGCTGCCAAGATCCATGGAGAAATCATCGAAAGAAGATAACAAGTAAGTAAATATAGGTACTAATATATTTATATTTCATAAAGAAGTTTATATTGTAAATTGTAACCTAAATTAGCTATTTAATTTTAATAGGGTAGGCTATATACTGTGCTACTGAATGCATATGTTTTGAATATTTTATACGAATAGCCTATAACCAAATGTTGAGGTTTTAAAATTATTTTCCAATGTGTTTAGAGTTTACATTACCCTACTTTATTTGCAGAATCACTACAAATTATTGACAAAGACATAGCAACTAGACTGAATCTGATACCAGGACAGAAACTTTGCTCAACATGCTTCTCTAGAGCCAAGACGATTGAAGATGAAAAAGACTCAGGTAGTGATGAATATGTTCCAGAAGAAATAGTTAAGGAGACATTTGACGAAACGTTAGGTTCACTAGAATGCTCACCCATTAAGTATGTAAGAGCAAGAGATCGAAAGTTTTACGCGAAAAGGAAACTAAAGCAAATTGAAACATCAACAAAATCAAAGCTGTCAAAAGTACTTCATATGAAGCCTAGCATTTTGGATGAGGAAGCGGAGAAACCTATAGAGAGTGAGGAAGAAAAGTGTTATCAGCATATGATAGAGGAACTGAAAGAAAAGTGTAAAACTAGTACCAGACAAGAAAAGATACAAATTCTAACACCTTCCAATTGGTAAAACCTGGTCCAGAGAAAGAATTATGAAAGAATTTGAAGTGTCAGCCAGAATGGTTAATGCTGTGAGGGCCTTAAAGAGAAAAGAAGGTATCCTTCCTATAATGAGAAATAAAAAGAGTAGCAAGGGTATAAGCGATGAAATAAAGGAAAGAGTGATAGAATTTTTCCAAAACAATGAATATACTAGAGAATGCCCTGGTAAAAAAGACTACAAATCAATAAAAACACCACAAGGGAAGGTTCACAAGCAGAAAATACTGTTGTTGACAAATATCAGAGAATTATATACGCTTTACAAAAATAAATATCCAAATGACAAAATCTCCAAATCAAAGTTTTTTGAACTGAGACCAAAATGGTGTATGGGTGTGGGGAGTAAAGGATCACACAATGTATGCATTTGTGAAATACACCAGAACTTTAAACTTTTATGTGAATCACTCCCCGTCAAAGTAGAATTAAGAGAGTTACTAGGGAAAATAGTCTGCAACACTGAAACCAGAAACTGCATGATTAATAACTGCAAAACATGTCCTGGTTTAAATGAATTACGGGATTGGCTTCTTACCATTTTTGAAAACAATGATTATGACATGGATGATGAGGTTTCCTTTAAGCAGTGGCTTCATACAGACCATACCCAACTGGTCACAATGACAAAAAGTGTTTCGAATGTAGTAGAAGACATATGTGAAAGTGCAAAAAAGTTGAAAGTACACCATTTCATAGCAAAAGCCCAATCAAAATATTTGTCCGACTGTAAAGAAAACCTCAATGATTCTACAGCATTAGTGCTTGTTGACTTCTCTGAAAACTATAGTTTTATAATTCAGGATGCCGTACAAGGGCATCACTGGGACAATACCCAGGCTACCTTGCATCCGGTAGTCTGCTATCAAAAAGTTGATGGTGAACTAAAAGTTACAAATTTTTGTGTAATATCAGATTCACTTACACACAACACAACTGCAGTTCATTCTTTTTTATGTGAAGCCTTGAAATTACTTAAAAGTCAGAATCCTAAACTAAAACATATTTGTTACTTTAGCGATGGCGCAGCAAGTCAATATAAAAACTATAAAAACATCATTAATTCAGTGTTACATGAAAAAGATTTCCAACTAACATGTGAATGGAACTTTTTGCCACCTCTCACGGAAAGAGCCCCTGTGATGGTGTTGGTGGCACCGTCAAAAGGTTAGTTGCCCGGGCAAGTCTACAAGCAACAAGTAAAGGTCACATCACCAATCCAAAAGAGATGTTCGATTGGTGCAAATCTAATATTAATGGTATACAATTTCTGTACATTGATTCAGCTAAAATTGAGGAAAATGCTAATTTATTTGAGTTAGAAAAAGGTATTCCTTAATTAAGACAATCCCAGGAACCCGTTCATATCACTGCTTTAGACCTTCATCAACAGGCATTAAACTGTACAAAATTTCTAGTGATGAAAATTTCTTTAACGTACAACTTTCCTTCCTCAATGCTACACAAGAAAATGTGGCTTACCAATATAAACCTGGTACATATGTGGCCTGTTTCTATGAAGGTGACTGGTTTGTTGGAAACATAGTTGAAGTGTGTGATACTGAGAAGGATCTATTAGTAAATTTCATGAAAAAGAATCCTTTTAAATGGCCTGAACAAGAGGACATTTGCTGGATTCCATTCCAACATGTTTTGTGTTCAATTGAACCACCTACAGTTGCTGGGAAAATGGGGAGACAGTACAAGTTATCAAATGATTGTTTATCTAAAATTGAGGAGTATTTTAAAAAAGCCTAAGTAACTACAGACCTGTATCAAGCTGAATAATAAATTGCCAATTTATGGCTGTGAGGCCATGGAGTGTTGAAGACAATCAGACTTAAAGCCTGAGTACAATAATAAATTCCTGAGTCAGTGTCTAAACATAAGAGTTATTAGCTATATATAAGTTTACATACGAATTTACATAAAACACACACTATTAAAAAAAGAATATGAACTTATAGCCAATAATTCACATGCTTAAAAACTCAGGAATTCATTATTGTATATAGCTAAGTACTGTACACTTGTATTAAGGGAAGTAATACAACAAAGCTACTTAAATTTAAGGTTTTGTACTGAAAATGGTGGTTACTGCTAGTTTATCTGTACTAACTGCATAATTTAAATTACTAGGAAGTGCTTAAAGAGCAGTAGAACACGGTTCTACATGATTTACTTAGGTAGATCCAAGTATTGAGCCTACAAGCTGGTCCATCTGTTGTGTTAACTGCAAATGTAGTAATAATCTAGGTATATATTGTCTTTTTTATGAGTAAAACTTATTTAGATAATTTAACATTTGTGAATTAACTTACCAAGTAATAAAATGGAAGTAAAATTACAATTCAATGTTGTAAAAAGAAATTTAAACATTTCAAAATTTTGAAAAAATTCAGAATTTTTCACAAAAAGTACTTTTCTTTGAATAGCCAAAACTATATGAAGGAGTTGAGTTGAGATCTATTCCTTAATATATGTTTTTGTACACATATGTATCTTTCTTTACTAGAAGTATCAACTCCCTGACTAATTTCGGACACCTTTATATTAAGCCCCAAAGTTGATGTTAATTTTGCAAATTTTGTGAAAATATCAACTTTTGGAAATTTTTAAAAATAGAAATAAATCCTTGTTTGGTTATTTTTTTATTTCACTCATAAATTTACAACCCATAGAGACTATTAGGAGTATTAAAACAGCTGTGATTGATGTAGAACTAAAACTTTTGAAAATGGTAGAGTCGTAAAAGTGGGAGGAATTGATGCAAGCTTCAAAATGGAGCCATGTTTAAGCCCTTGTAACTCAGAAACTATTTGTTCCACAGCCTTTTAGCTTACAAAATTGAAAAGACCACCAGAAGTTGTATTGGCATAACAAATTTGAAGCTTCTACTCCTATTAGAAGACACTTTTCAAGGCCTCTCAAAATAAAGGCGTTGGCCAATCAAGCCCAACCTGGGCATTTTTTGTCGAAGGTGGGGGCCATTTAAGTGACCATAAAATTAAAAGTTTTTGACTGAGGAAGCTAAAATTTTAGATTTAAGCTATTGAATGGTGTATGAATCAACCCTGAAAATTTGAAGAAAATTGGAGATGGTCACCTGACCAACTTTCTGAAATCTGTACCAGTTGAGCTGGAATGACTCTTAGATTACATTTGGAAAATATGAAGTCACTTAGGCGTATCAAGGTTTATCCACATCAGATGAATGATTTAAAGCTAGCATACATATTTTGTTAACAAAGCTTGTAAAATATCAAATTCAAGTTTGCTAATTATTCTTAAACTATTTATAAAGCTACTGAAGTGGCTTACCATAATAACTTTAGCAAAAATGTACATTATATACCCTATTTACAAACTTTTTTTCTTGAAAGTATCTAATAATCCTTTAAAACTAAGGAGCTACTATTTACTACATCATATGGCAAGTTCTTCAGATCCAGTCTAAAAATGTTTTCTAATTTTCTTGTGTCTGTGAGTGCTTCCATCAGACCCTAACGAGAAAATTGTCCAAACCTGAAAACATTTTGAACATATGTATTATATCTTCCCTCAAACAATGTTCCAAAATTAAACACGCCTTCCTTTCACTGTATTGCAATATTCTTAAACTAGGAATAAGCTTGGTTGCCCTACATTTTTATCCTTTAAAATCATAAGAAGGTATTTTAAAAGGTTAAAGGTGGTGGAGGAAAAGTCCCGAAACTTGGGTATTTTGGGGGGGGCTAGTTGATACCTACCTATCTCAAAAATTAAAGATTACTATTCAAACTTTTAAGTAGATTTCAGTCTTGAGAAAACAAAATGTCTCAGATGAGTGACTTTGCTGGAGGGAAATGTATTTTTATGGAAGGAAGATATTCTAAGTTAGAGAGAGATGATTCGACTAACAAAACTTTGTCTGTTACTAATAGTTACTTTGTTTCATTTCAAATATGCGTAATAATTATATATATGTATAGTATGTATAGAAATTTCTTTTTAAAATTTTTCTGAAAGGGGTACGTATAGCCTAAGTATAAAAGTTAAAATAAAAAATATATGGGTACAGAAATAACAAACTAAATAACCCTGATTTGGCATAATAGCCAATTTTAGAATTTAGTAGCTACTCCCACTTGGCCTTATGCCTAATACATTTCATATTCTAAGAGTAGATGATGAAGTAGGTATAACATTATTTGGTTCTACGTAAAGTTTATTATTCCATGATTTGTACTAATTTTTTAGAAGACCTTTAATTATAAGCTCAAATTTGGACAAAGTTCTCTCGATATAACTATAGTTACTGATCTTAATGTTTAGATTAGGCCTGCACTGTGGATTTAATATACAAAAAAGCTCAAAAGATACAGCCTAAGCTTAATTTATGTTAAAAGACAGACCCTTGGCCTCAATCTTTGGATACTGGTCCATAGATTTTTATACTTGTATGGAATACTATACAGTTGACCCTCAACTTACGTAATTAATCCATTCTGAGATGAGTTACTTAACTCAAAAATGACGTAAGTCAAACCCCAAAATACGTGTAAATCGGGTAATCCATTCCAGGACCCCAAAAAGTATTGAAAATAATAAAATAATTAAATTTTTTGATAAAAACAGTGTATATAAACAGAATTATAATGGTAATTATTATTAAGAAACACCATCTGTAAAAGAAAATACATATTAAAAATTAATTTTAGACATTAATTTGCCAAATTATTAATCACTTTATATAATGCACAGTAAAAATAACAATGAAATAACGTGAAATACCTGGCATCCTGCCAGTGAGTGGTCAAACACTGCATTTGCGATTACGCAGCTATTACGCAACACAAAATAATTACATAAGACGAATCAATTATAGTCAATGGGGGCTTCTCATAACTCAAAATTATGTAAGATGGTGATGATGTAAGTCAAGGGTCGACTGTATATATAAAATTGTTTATTTACAATATACATATAGGCTAATAATTATCTTAATGTTTTCAGCTCAAAAAGTTTTCTGTAATAGGGTCTACCATCTAACTGTTTTTCTTTTACATCCAGATTAGGTTTTGAAATGGCTAAAGTCCATATTGTAAATGTAGTTGTACTTGATAATCCTTCTCCATTTTTCAATCCTTTTCAATTTGAAATAACCTTTGAATGTGTTGAAGCCCTGCAAGAAGGTGAGAATTTACTGTAATTCCAATTTATAGTGTAGGTTAGATGTATTTGCTCACTACACTTAATTTATAGTACAGTAAACCCTCGTCCAACGCATTTGTCCAGGGCGAATTTGCTTATACACAGAAAAATAAATACAAACAATTATTTGCCAAAAGCAGAAAAATTTATTATATATAGTCTGCCAAACACGCTCTAATACAGTAGTACTGTACTGCATGCCACTGCATGCTCTAGTGTTTTCTCCAACACTCCTGCATCTCCCTCCCTCTCGTGTCACCCCTCACATCACCCTTTGTCTCAATCCTGCTACCACGTTAAGTTCACTGAAGTTGTGTTGGATTGTTTTTGTCATATTTTGCCATTAACTTTTGACAGCAGTATGACATCAAAACGTAAAGCATCTGCAAGTGATAGTGAAGAGAAGAAAAGTCATAAGGTTATGACTAGGGCCCAGATGTTTAGGCACTAATAAACTACAAAATAGGCAGGCAAAAAGGTAAAATAAAATAGAAAATGGCACCAAAAAAGGCATTTATTTTCTTACAATTCAAACAAAACATATCAACACATGAAATACAAAAAGAAAAATTGTATGAAATTTTTTATTTTTTTTTTATTGCAATAAATGACAAGCATTTTTTTCAAATTTTATGTTTAATTTTACACTTTCCAATGCACTGACTTTAGGCATTGTGACACGTGTGTACAGCAGAAAATGAATGACCATGTATCGTGCAGGGTTCTACGACGAAACTACAGTTGCCAGTTAGGGAATAAATTCACAAATGTAGGAACAATTAACCCTTAAACTAGTCACATTAAGAGTTATTGTAATTTCAATTGTATTTAGGCTAATGATGACGACATATTTTAAAATCCTTTTTCAATTAATGAAAAATGACAAAAATGGCACTTTACCATGATATAGGCACCTACCTAATAAATAGGTGGAAAAGGCATTTTATGGCATTTTGCCTGAACATCCGGGCTCTAGTTATGACATTAGCCAAAAAAATAAAGATTCTAAATAAGTTGTGGTGGTATGAGCATAACATCACTTGGCCGCAAATATCACATGAATGAGTCTACCATATGCACCATCCAAAGGAGTGAAGAAAAGATGTGTGCTATTTTCATTTAACATATTTTTATTTATCGTATATAAATATTATGTTTATGATTTTATTATGTTCTTATTTCATATACAATATAGGTAGGGAAATTCATTTGTGAGTAAAAAATCTACGTATTTAAGTATTAATGGGGGACTTTATGCAGCCACATTCACGTATCTCCATTTATCCAATAAGGTATTAAGTTTGTCCAATGCAGATTTACCTAATGCACCATTCTTAAGGAACCTAACCCCCCACATTTGATGAGGGTTTACTGTATTACACAAAATAGCATTTTTATCCATTGATTTGGATAAGAGCACAGCTTCATTTGGTTTTATTTGTATCAAGTTATTGGAGTTAGGGTATTGTAGATTTATCCAGTCATAAATGCATTACAGTTTGGTAGAGGGATTTTGAAAAGGGGCATTCAGGACATTTTAACCACTAATTCTAGAGCTGATGTTATTTTAACCTATTTTTTTGTCAATGGCTCAAGGTCCAATTGAAACTACCTTATGTTGTCGTCATCATAAAAATTAAAAAAAAACAACCTTAAATTGGAATTCTATATTTCTAATTATTGCATGTTTGGAAAACAATTGTAATTTCTTGTCCATTTCTGAAAACTGAAGGTGCCTTTTTTTGCATACAGTGTATATGTGAACTTGTGGGACTAATTTTTTTCAGCAAATACATGTTCAGAAGTAAAGTACATTAAATGGCAAAGGGACTATTTTAATTATATTGGGTATTTTTTTAACATTTGTAATTTGTGGTGCGTGTGTGCTACACCTATGGGATTGAACTTGGATTGGTCCTCTGAGGCCTTTTCATGATACACACAGACCATGCATGGAACAAGGAACTCTTCTGGGAAAATTAAATCCATTATACTGTAGTCCGAATAAGTAATGGTAAATGACAAACACTATAATTTTTTTCTTTTTTCATGATGGTTAGGCCAATGTGGGCAATGGGTCACTCGCAAAGAGGCCCCAAAAATATAGCTTCCCTCACCATCTCTGCAGAGCAGCTGGATCATATCTGCTTTGCAGATAGCTGGTGAGGGAAGCTATATATTTTGGGCCTCTTTGCGAGTGACCCATTGCCCACATTGGACTAACATCATGAAAAAGAAAAAAATTATAGTGTTTGTCATTTACCATTACTTATTCAGACTATAGTGGATTTAATTTTCTCAGAGTTCCTTGTTCCATGCAGTCTGTTATCATATAGCTATACCTATATATGTGTAAAGGTAAAATCACATTTACCATGTCCAAAGTTGCTAAAAATAAAAGGCTCGCAAATAAAGTTAAAAGTTTTTACATTTTAAACTTTGTTTGTGGGTTATATGTATATCAGACATGAAGCTAAAGCTGGCTTCAACTTCAAGACTTGGTTATTTGTATAGTTTGATGGGATTTATTTTTTATTTAACTATTTTAATATTTTTTGTTATTAATATTAACAACCAAAAATAGTTAACCTGTACTAATTTAGAATAGGTTACTACTACTACTACTAATCTTCCAGTCCTAGTTCTATAAGATTTGGCTTTGGCTTCAACCCCATGTCTGATATGTACAGACATGTATAAAAGAAAAAAATTTTACTGTGCAAACTTCATTACATTATGCTTTATTTCTTTTTAGATCTTGAATGGAAAATTATTTATGTAGGAAGTGCTGAAAGCGAAGAACATGATCAAATTTTAGACACTGTATATGTAGGGCCAGTTCCTGAAGGACGACACATGTTTGTATTTCAGGTATGGTTTTTTTGAGTATAGTTTATTTTCTGAACACACGCACTGTCAGTCAATCAATGCTCACCTTCCTGAATGGCTCCAATAAAGTCACTCGTGCTTCATTATTACTAGTGCTATATTTTAGTTCATATCCAAATACATAGATACTGTACCTCAAGCTTTCTGTAGAATTTTCCTGTAACTGTTGAGACAAAAATTTCCATCTCATTCACAATAGTATTCAATTTGTAGGTTCAATAATAATAATAATAATAATGAAAGTTGAAGTCTCTAAAACAGCTAAATGGCATATCACTTCTTAAAAGTAGGGTTCCTGCTTAGATTATTTCTTAGGGTAAAAGGAAACTAAGTTTCTAGTTTGATCCTACTTTTTACTCTTCCTCCTCCATCATCTAGGCAGATCCTCCAGACCACACCAAAATACCTGTTGGAGATGCGGTTGGGGTTACTGTTGTTCTCATCACATGTGGTTACAAAGGACAAGAATTTGTTAGAGTTGGATATTATGTAAACAATGCTTATACAGATCCAGAACTACAGGAGAACCCACCAGATACCCCTATTTTTGAAAAGGTATGATATTGCAGCTTTGCTAATAATTTTGGAGTATTGTAAACTCTGCTAAGTTTTTATACTCATGCCCAGACCACTTTGCATTAACTATAAACTAAAACGTTTATTTAGCATATTGAACTTCAGATTAAAGTATCTACTATGTTCATGCAGTGCAAAAGAAAGTGAGGATGTTTCCCAGCCTTACTACTTTACAGACTTTTTTCTTAAAGCTTAGTTGTTTCAGTGTGTTTTGTAGCTGTTAGTAGTACACACAAAGAAATTATATTAATTTGTTAGTATTAATAAATTTCTATTGAAAATAGTTACTACCAAATATCAAAATTAATATAATAATTTTTTATTTTGACACGCGCTTTCATAGTTAAAAATCTTGAAACAAAAATTTTAAAAGTGCCCTTCAGAAAACCCTCTTTCTCTGTATGCAATTTTAAATGTAATTGGGACTTGTGTTTTAATGTTCAAGCAAATGTAACAGTTTGCAAAGGGCGTGAGTTTGTTGGAAACATGAAGAGATTTTGCCCTACCTAAAATTAAGATGAGCAAATTGTATGGACCAGATTTAGTTGACCCTAAACATTTAAAAGAACTAAAGAATGAAAACGTAAGGCCGCTAAGTATGATATTTAATAAAACACTATCGGACACCACTTTCTCTAGGTTTTAAAATAGTAAATGTAACCCCAATATTTAAAAAAGGAAATGAAAAACTAGCGAGTAATTACGGACTAATCAGTTTATCGTTAGTAAATAGACAAATTAGAGACTGTATAATAGATTACTTAGAGAATCATTTTGTATAGTCAACATGGTTTACATTATAACAGATCTTATCTAGTTAATTTACTACAGATTTTTCAACAATATAATTGGTGTAGGCCCCATACGATCAGTATTAGCTGGTTAACACAATATAGCTAGATTTTCAATAGGCGTTCAACACTAATCGAAAAGGTTAAAGCGTATGGCGTAAGGGGTAAAGTTGTGGACTGGATCGTCCCGAGTACGTCTCTATCTTATTCTAGTCGTTAATACCACCCTTAAAGAAAGCATACCCACAGCAGCTTTATGGATAGATTTAAATGCTGCAAAGTCAGTAAGGAAATCATTCCTTCACAGTTTTGACACTCGGTATAAACTTTGTATTACATTTTATTTGGAAGAAATTAGCATTTAAACTACTATGATTACTTTCCGTTTTTGCAGAAATGTAGCTGAGGAAAATAATGAATCATGAATATTTTATCATCTGATATTCAATTGTGAAAGGAAAAACAAACGGATAGGATAACTTGAAACACGGCATTTCCTTTCTTGTATTCTCTTTCATTACCCTTCTGTGAACTAACATAATTCGTTGAAAAGCCATTTATGAAAACTGATTATCATGATTTCGGGATACTGGTGATCCTCTGCAACTTTATTTAGGATGTAAATCCTTCAATTTCATCCAATTGTGGCCTCAGGAATTGGTGGTTAACATAACCCTATTAAATTTCAATAATTTGTTGCAGTTAACACAACACAACACTTTACCTAGAATGGGCCATTGTAGTTTGTAGGTTATCTTACAAATAATTCTTGCAAAAGAGTGGGCCTTCCACAGCGTTACCCGTTACATTAGATTTCGTAGAGCCAGGCTGTTTCCCTTCAGAGCAGAGAATTATTTGTATTACCTGTCAAGGATTTAATTTTAACCGAGCTTGTTTTATCCTCGGAAGTAAAAGGGAACTAATCTTTAAGGCAGAAGTCCTTTAAAAATACTTATTTACAGTAAACTAATTTGATTGTAATTATTTATTTAAGTGAATTCCTTAATAACACAGGCCTGCGAATGAGAACTTTGCAAGAGTTGTTTTCTTACTAATAACTGATTTTATATAATTCAACTACGCTGATTTCGAATAGGGTGTCCATTTCTTTCTATCACGTAAGGATTTTCTGCAAACTGGAAGGGAAAACATAAATAATATTTCAATTTACATTAGGTACCTATTTCACTTTGTTATACTAATTAAAATGCAAACAACTTTAAAAAGAAAAGACTATTAACGTCAATTACATATTCATCTTTATTTGTCCTGAGTTTTCTTGAAATCTATGCCTTTTAGTCTCGAATGTACGCGCTGTCCCTTTTCTTTTATGTAATAATTCTGGAGTATCCCGTTTCAACATCCAGCAGTAATCAGTCATGCTCATGTCCCACTTTCCCTGATAACTTCCATTTCTTTGATGTCTTGATGAAACCAAGCATTTATAGGCAGTAGTTTTTAATCAAAATTTAATGAAAATTACTTACATATGTAATATGAAATGACATTTTGTGAAAATGTGTAAAAAAAATTAATATTTTCGGAATCCGCGTGCAAAAATTACTACATAAGTGATAAAATATTTCGGACAACAAAACCATCGCAGGCCTGTGTAATTACTGTACCCTTTATTTTTCAGTTGACGCGGAACATTCTCGCCAGTCAACCCCGCGTAACGAAGTTCAAAATTGACTGGGACGATGCGAAAGACGCCGAAAACATTCCGCCTGCGGAGAATATGAACGCAGAAGGCATCTCAAACTCCCAGTCGTGCTCCGAACCTCTTAAAATTGGTTTAGCGATGGAAAACAGCAATAGCACTAGCGCCATGGAAGTCTCTTAACGATATACCTTCGTTTTAGGTCTTTTGATATTCATATATACCCAGTGAAAATGGAAGGGAACTGATTGAATGTATTATGTCCACTGCTTTAAGCAGATTCTTTCTGACTAAATACTGTTAGGTTCATCTCGATTAGCAAGTTGAGCAACTAATAACTTTTATATGTTTTTTAGTACAAATTTTTATTTATCACTAAATATAATTGAGTTAAAAATTTTGTTTGATTTTCTCGTTGGTTATTCTTTTGTTCAGTCGAAGTGTGCCGTTTGGGCAAAAAGTCTGATGGGTTGCTTTTCCAGCCAAAAATTCGGTGCTCTTCCAATATGTGCTCTACCGCGAAACTGATCTACCATATTCCAATACGTGTTCTACCGTGAAACTAGCCTTATAAGGCTAACTAACGAAAATATCATGACAACCTAACCAATCGTTAGGTCAACTATACGCCCTTGACGATTGGTTAGGTTAAGTCGTGATATTTTCGTTAGTTAGCCTGGAATATGGAATATTAATTGGAATATGGTAGATCACAGTTTCGCGGTAGAGCACATATTGGAAGAGCACCAAAAATTCATCAACCCATTATTAGAATTTAGAATTATATAATTTAGGGCGGGTTGATATTTTGTATTCAAAAGTGACACATTGTTGGGGTTTCGTATAGGTCACGGTAGTCACCCAGTAAAATATTTCGCGTATCCTTAAGTCTTACCTCCGGCACAAATTTTCGATTTTTAGTTTGCGAAAATGTACAATTTTTTAGTAAAAACTCGGATAAAAGTTGTTTCAGCTGTTATACTCGTGTTTCTTATTTTTCTATTCAAACTCAAAGAAAATTACATTTGTGTTTTTGAGTATATACTATATATTAAGATAAAAAATAAGGAACAAGTTAATGAATTACATAACATTTTTGAGAAATAAAACAACAGAACTTGTCTTCTACAAGAAAAAGAAAAAACATTACCTAATGAAGTGCTCTTTTGCACAATGCATGAACTTAAGCTATTTTGAAAGTAACACTGCATGTTTATTTATTCCACTGTCCTTTCCATTCAAATTTAGACAGTCTTTGCCGCACTTCCAGTAAGTTAAGAATATATTTTTGGCGATTTTCGTAGCCAATTCGTACATCAGATACATTCGTGACTAGATTCACAGCGCTTTCTACTCCTTGGCTGTGACAAGGAAAGGCTGGTATTTTGAGTGGTTCTTGTCTGCTAGCAAAAGTTCCTTATTGCTAAAGTGTCTCAGAAGTGGAGGCGGATAAATTACCTCTGCCAATCAATCATTTCAGTGTAGTCTGAAGAATCAAAATTAAGAGTTCGAGGTAGGTCAAAGTTTCTTGATCCAGAAAATGTAGTTCTTGAGAGAATGATTCTCTGGATTGCAACCTCTAACTTCTCTTGAGTCTGTTATCATCGATAGTAGAATATTTTTGGGGTTCGCAAAGTACGAGTTATTCTGAAGCATCGGTTCCATGATCAATCTGTGTTTCTCCAAGTCGCGCAGCAGATACCCTAAGTACCAAAAGTTAGATGATTCCGTCAGATGCCAGTGGATGTGACTTAAGTGACTCACTTAACCCAAAGCCATCCTGACGTATAAGATAGCATAATAATTTCTACTAGATCTTTGAGATCTTGGATTGGATTTGGTGTTGACACAGTCTAAGAATTCTATTTGCTGTAGTTAGCCAACGAGCATGATGAATTGTACCAGATCTTTCTGTGAGATCTTTGGAAACATTTCCAGATTGAACAGCTAGCCACATATTGTAGATATACTTTTGGTCACTGCTTAAAGCATTAACAACAAGGAATTTCATGAATGTTTCCTTTAACAGGAGAAAAAGCAACTACTTCCAGTTTTATTAGATCAGTTTTAAATTTATTTCCACAATTGAACTCTCGAAAGTACTTGGGCCTGTTGTTTTTCCATCTATTGCCTCGTAGACAGTGCCTGAATGGTAGTTCGTTCATATGAAGAAGGCATACCAGCCACTAAACAGACCTATCTAGATGGATTTCAACAAGCTTTATTACTCCACCGATTCTTCGTGTTCACAGCAGTGCCATCACATAGTAAAGCTTTTAGAGTCCACTATTACAGTAATCAGCTCTTCTGCTACACAACGAGCATTCCATGGTCAGGTGTTACTGATCTATATAGATATTTCCAGGCTCTTTAACAATGACGTAGTGCTCTTCTTTGATCTTGCCTGCCCTGGTTAATGTGTCATCTCTCCCATCAAAGCCAATGCATTATATTCCTATATTCTCCGATGTAACCCTGGTACTAAATTTTTTTACCTGCTTGTGCTCTTTCCCTCTCCAACTTCTTTTTATCAATCATGTTGCCCTGATCCAGGATTCCCATATCTTTCAAAGCAGCATTAACAATTGCTGCTGCTCCCCTGCAACTCACCCTGTAACGATCTGCGGTCACTGCCAACTCTTCATAGGTATATCTGTTCTGCTCATTCTCTATTAACTCTATATCAGGCACGAAGTCTTCATCCTCTTGGTCGGTCTCTACCTTCATGCTCTCACCACCGGCTGCATCCTGTGATGTTGAAGGGACAACTCTGATAGCTTCAGTCAATTCTGCTTGTGATCTCATTCGGCGTTCGTGTTCTTTTTGAGCTCTAGCAATAGAACTTTTCCTCATCAAAGCAGTTTTTCTATCAATTGGCCCCAGTTGGTTTAATCTTTACTTTTGTTCTACAAAAGAATCCCATTCAGCAATTGTTATTTTATCCTTGGCAGGCATTTCTATCAATCCCTTTATCGTAGCAATCACAGGTACATACATCAAACATAGCATCATACTCGAAAACTTTTTGTTCAAATCTCTCATCTCTTCGGTTTGTAGGAACCTTGTTCAACTTTGAGGCTGCTTCTATCACTAACAACTTTCTGAAAGATTCCACGAGTACTTATTGTAGGGAAAGAGAACCTTCTCCATACCGG